>CM040188.1:71101169-71388669 GCA_022606455.1 Callitettix versicolor | reverse complement strand
ATTTTCGTATTTGAAATGTAATTTAAAAGTTTAAAATACTAAGCTGATTATGTTGGCGAAATCAGAATCACAAAAAGATTAAAATAAAGGAAAATATTTTTGTAGATTCGTTTCTATTACGTCAGCAAAGCAATTGAATGTCATTATTATTGTTTTTAATGTTATTTTTTAATAATCGCTGTTCACAGATGCCTGGTTTCGTGATATAAGTGAATTTCCTGAAATTAATAATACAGTATTAAAATATTGTGTTTCATATTTTTTAATCTGATTTCTTCCTTGGTTTATTCATACTTTAACGTTCATTATGTTATGGCAGACAGATTAGATTTTCAAAACAAAAAAAAACTAAGACGAAAATATTGATTTTTTAAAAATTCAAAACGCCACCACTTTAAACGTTTAAATTGGTTTTGCTGGCTAAAACAATTTGCAAGCTATTATCAAATAGATTTTTGTGACATGTTTGAATTAAATATAACTTAATTTGTCCAGTAAGTCATATATAATTGTCTTCTTGTCTAAAAGACAAAGCCGGTCATAGAATTTATTTTTAAAACATATTAAATTTTAAAAAAGTCTTACAATTATAATAATACATAATTTAGTTTAACCTAAAGTCCAACAAAATACAAACGTAAATATATATACTCGTAAATATATACTAAATAAATATAAGACTCAATAAATATAAATTATATAGGTTATCCTTAATCTAAAAGCAAGCTTGGAAACAATATAGTAAAACATAAAAACAATTATTTTTGTGAATAAAATATACTGTAATAAGTTTTTTTAATTTTTATTGTTACTGAGGACTACAACTAAGTACAAACTTATCTAGTAGTTTTTTTTTTTTTTTATTTAACATAATTACAACTAGGCAATAAAGCCTATCCAGCAATATACATTTAATAGTAATGTCACTGTTTGTTGAAGTAACACCCACTGATGGACTCCTGATGAACACACACTCTGTTCATGTGTGATTAGTTATACACTCTCACTGCAAAGTTCCAAAGGCTTCGTCCTTTTCAAGCGACGGATCTCGCCAGAGTTGTCTAATAAGCAAGCTATTTCCTTGTTATCGTGATGTATAAGTCTTTGCTTGTGTTTCTCTGCAAATCTTTTGATTTCTTCTGAGACAGTTTTCATCCTAAGGTCCCTATGAAGACTGTCATTGCGAACGAACCACGGAGCCCTTACAATACTTCGCAGGACTTTATTCTGGAAAGTTTGAATTACTTTTACATTTGTGTTTTTGTGCAGCCCCACAGCTGGATTCCATAGGTCCACACCGGCTTCAGTATTTGCTTGTATAGAAGCAGTTTATTTTGTAGGTCTAAATCTGAGTTTCTCCTATCAACCAGTTAATTTTCCTAAATTGCATGTTTAATTCAACCTTTTTCTTTTTGACATGTTCTTTCCAGTGGAGCTTTGCATCCAGTGTCATCCCCAAGTATTTAGCAGAATTTTCTGGAGTTACTACATGGTTATTAATTATAAGTGGAATTGGGTTGATTTTTCTATTTGTAAAGTTGACATAGGTTGATTTGGATTCATTTAGTTTTAATCTCCATTTCTTCATCCAAATGCAAACTCTATCAACTGCTCTTTGAAGTTTATTCGATGCCTCTTCCACAGTATTTCCTGTCGCCAAAATTGTTGTGTCATCTGCAAAGGTTGCCGTGATTGTATCAACTTCTTGGGAATGTCTCTAGTGTACAACAAGTAAAGTACGGGCCAAGGACACTCCTTGAGGTACTCCTGCTGATACATTCCTCAACTCAGAATACTCTCCATTATGTTTAACTCTGAAAAATCTCTCTGACAGGTAAGATTCCAGAATGTGATGAAATTGTTCCGGAAGATCCCGCTGAAGTTTGAAGATTAATCCTTCGTGCCAGACCTTGTCAAATGCTTTGGCAACGTCTAGAAATATACTCGAACATATTTTGCGTTCTTTCAGGACTTTTTCTATTACATGTACAACTCGGTGTACTTGATCAATTGTAGAATGCCTGTCTCTGAAGCCAAACTGATGATCAGGAGTCAGTTTTCTTTCCACAATGACTGGTTTAAGACGTTTTAAAAGCAGTTTCTCAAAATCTTTGACATTGTTGTTAGTAGTGAAATTGGTCGGTACGAAGTTTTGTCATTAGGATCTTTTCCTGGTTTAAGAATCATGATCACCTCGGCAATCTTCCATTGTCTTGGGACGTACTTTAATCTGAAAGCAGCGTTCACTAAGTGAAGAAGTTTTTTTATGGCATTATTTGGCAATTCCTTTAGAACCTCCGCTGTGATAAGATCGTAACCTGGGGCTTTTTTACCCTTAAGAGTTTTGATTTCATGAATAAGTTCTTTATGTGATACGTTATGAATTTCGTATTCGTCCTTATTTTTATTTGCTACAGGATCATTTGATTCTATAGTATTTTCATCGCCTGACTGTCTAGGAAAAGGTTTGAAAGTCTCAGCTAGGAGTTCAGCAAACAAATCTGCCTTTTCTCTATCACTCTTAGCCCATGTATTGTCATGATCTAGTAGTAATCACTTTGTATTACTTGTATCTAGCAGTCTAGTCACTATGTGTCACACATTCATTCCAATGAATGGCACTGATTGTGAGCTACAGCCTCTTGATATGCTATCACTGCACCAAGTCGAAGGGTTTAGTTCTACGCAATCTTCGTTCTGATTTATATTTGCTAGTACCTGCTGAACACTAGCGCCAGTATGGGTTTGGAATCGTTTTTCGTACTTTGTTGCTAACTGTTTTGCTTTTATCAAAACTTATATTCACT
Source organism: Callitettix versicolor (assembly GCA_022606455.1). Taxonomy (NCBI): domain Eukaryota; kingdom Metazoa; phylum Arthropoda; class Insecta; order Hemiptera; family Cercopidae; genus Callitettix; species Callitettix versicolor. The sequence continues at coordinate 71,385,862 of CM040188.1, read as the reverse complement.
TTAACGTATCTATGAATATTTTCTTCGTGTATGGGCTACGGCCCATTTACAGTATACGTAGTATTTTGTTTTGAATAATCTGCATTTTCTTTATAGTAGCCTACTTCTCTCAGCTCATCGCCAAAGTTTCAGTTCATAGCTCCACACCGGCTTAAGGACTTCATTGTATAAAAGCAATTTTACTGATACTTAATCCTGCAATATATACACAAATGGTCAGTACATTATCTTGAAGTTACTCTCAGCTCATTTCTGTTCTTTGTAGGCCTAATGTGTGATTTTTAGTTCAGCTTTGAATCCACCCAAATACTTAAACTTCATTTCTGTGTGGAATAATTTTACTGTTTATTAGTACTGGTACTTCTTTCTCTTTTTATAAATAAAATTAATTTTTAATTGACTTAGACTCATTATTTTATACTCTACCTTTTGGTTTTTCTGAAGTTTTTCTGTTGCTTCTACAATATTATTGCTGGTATAGAATAGCTGGTATAGAAGTAATATAATAGCCTAAATTAAAATGGGGTAAACATTATTGAAGTAATTTCTCTACCTTTATATTTTTTTTTAATGAAATAATTTGTTTTAAAACAATACTACCCGTTTTAGATTTTTGATCCAGTAGCTAACAACGAAAGCAAAACAATCTAAAATAAATAACAAATAACAAATAATAATAATAATAATAATAATAATAATAATAATAATAATAATAATAATAATAATAATAATAATAATAATAATAATAATAAATAAATAACAAATAACAATCTAAATAAAACAATCAAATTGTACCCTCCGCTTTTCCACCCGTACGTGTTCACGTTTTCCTCCGCTACAAAATTAAGTCCCACTTCTTTATGGAATTAATCCGTTAAAGTAAAATCAGACCAAATACAGTAAGAAACAACGTAAATCCGGCCGGCAAGAAACACGACGTGTATAATTAACAACCGAAGCGAAGGGTAAAGTTCTATCTTGTATTAATAATAATTGTAACGAAGATATATGAGGCAAAGTTTGGGTGTGCATACTAATATCCATAGAAGAGACAATTACCGAGTAGGGAGACTGTTAAGCCGAGAGTAAGAGGAGAGATTGTTCTGCCCATCCCAACAAGAAACTTTGCGTCACAAGAAACACTGGCGCTGGTTGGCAGCGCTCGGCTAGGATAAATTAGATTTGTGTTGGGCGGAGGAAGTTATCTTACCCCTTCCCCCGCTCCGGAGCTCTGGGCGATGCCTTTTGTCCCGACAATAATACCTTGCTGATATTTGTCAGGGCCCGGACGTCCTTTATATCGCCGCCTTTATAATAATTAGACGGCTAACTCACAAGAAACTCCAGCCATTTGTGATTCACTCGCTAAATACACTTGGCTTTGTCCGAATTACTTCCTTCGCGACCTTTTTGCATCCTCTCTGTTTCAATTGAATATTTAAATGAAGCGTAACACTCAGATTTATTACTTTATTTGTTTTAAAGGCGCTTTTCTTCTGAAAATATTATTTTACTCTGGAAAAAGTAACCGGTTAATTTAAACAATACAATAGAAAATTTTATTTTGAAACAGTAAATTTGTTAAAGCCGAGTTTTTAATATGCACCATGTTTTAAAACTGTTTACGATGTTGGATTTTGCGTAATTAGAGTGTACAGATTTACATTGACATGTAACAGTATATTTGGTGCGTCGTAAGTCTCATATGAAATTAATTATAATTAAAATTTCCAGTGTTTTCACCCAGAAATGAACTACGAAGAAGTTTGATCGATGTAAATATATGAAATGAATCGATAACTTAATTTGTTTAAATATGCAATAGTAAAAAATCACTTGTCTTATATAAAATTCGTTACCATCGTCTGATTTCATTGAACAGCTGATAGGCTATCATAAGTTTTAGCTTATGTCGTGTTTTCCAACAAATTATTGTAATTGAAATAAAAAGGAAGAGAAAATACGACACACGATTTTTATTTTTGGTTCAATAACAGAAAATTCTGTACTAACATGAATAATGCCCCTCTCTCAGTACCACAATAACTAACTCCAGTTTCCCCGAAGATAAAACCACCAAGACCTCTTTTTGATTTTTTTATACAAGAACTTAAAAATTTTTCATTTAGCTTTAACAATCATTTGTATAAACAAAATAATAAAAAACTTTGCAATTATTATAGCGTAAGAAAATCTGTTTATACTTTTTATAACAATAAAATAAAATGACCAGTATATTTCCATAGTTATTTTTACTTGTCTGTCTGTTTTCCATTACAATATATACATTTAAACGGATCACTACAAGACTTAACCGTTTTAAAACATATCTTAGCTCAAATGTATTACAATTATATTTAACTCAAACATATCATTGCTATGAAAACACTAAAATATATGAAATGGTTTTAAAATTTACACCCTAGCCAGAATTTTAAGAGAAATTATTTGTTTGTTATTCAAATTTAGGTACTAAATTTTCATTTTTTAAAAATTAACATTTGGAACGCTCACACAAGACGTACGTTTTTATAAACGTCGAAAATTTGGAACAAACTTTTTAAGACCGTTTTTAGATATCAATCAACTATAGCTCATCTTCTGATCATATGTTTTGTTTGCTGCCTGGACTATATTTCAGTTAAAATTAATCAAAACCGCCACAGTTGTTTGAGGTATAATGATATAATGCATGTAATACATACTTCATTAAATAAATAAATATTTTCCTGACTGTATAACCGTATTACAGAATAACACGTTAAAACTAGAACACGTAAACAAATTATTTAAACTGATTAAATTGTAACATTCGTCCAAGTCGCGAAATGCAGAAGCATAAAGTTTGTTCGAGGCATCAGGTGGTGGCGGGCGTCGCAGAGTTGCCGTAAAACCTCATAAAACAGGGAGTCACCCCTCCGCCCTCCTCCCTAGGAGTTCATTAAACACACATTGCTTGTACGGGGGACATTTTAATACACGCATTAACAAAATATTACGTTTTAAATGGTTCTTTGCGCACACGTCAGACGCTTTGCAAATAAACACTGCCGCTCGACAGTTGATGTTCTGCTCAGATTTATGTAGGACTGTAATTATTCTATTTCTTTGTTTGTTTATTATTTAATGCACTTTTTTAAATAGTCTGCAATTACAGTGCTGAATTTATAGATAAAAGTACTTTTAATATTTAACTAAATGCTGCGGTATAGTTATGTAACATAACCTCAAAATTAACATGTTAATAAACTGCGGTTAACAGAAATCAAAAGATTGTTGAAAAAATAGTACCAATATCTTACACCCAATGCAGCACTATAGCGTTTCTTCAAAATATAACAGTTTTGTTTTATTCTAGATTAAGATATGTTGATATATAGACTTCAAAATATATAAATAGATCAAATTAAATAAATAAAAACATACACTTACAAAATAAATTCTGCAATAGACATATATACAATCATTTGATGTATGTTATATTAATTTTAAAATCAGCTTTAATTGATTTAAATAAGCAAATTTTACGGAAAACATTATAAAAAATATAAGTTTTGCTTCATCTTAGAAACATTAAAAAAATATAACTTTTATGTTTTGAAAGTTCAATATTTACTAATAAATATTTACTGCGCCATAAACTACAAATAAAATGCATTTTTATGTAGAAAGAAAATCTACATTTTGTACACATTTCTCGATTTTGTACACATTTTTTCATTCTCTTTGTTTATTTTTATTCAAGACGCTACAGTTTTTTAAATACCGGTCAATTAACGGCTACCATTTTTAAACAGTTTAAAAAAATATCTTGACGGCATTTAAGCTTTCTTTTGCTTTAACAGCCTAGTTTTCAACAACTGTCAACCTTTAACTTTTTTAGAAACTATATTTATATGCCTTAAACACTGATACAAATACGAGGTTTAGTCTGGTAGGGCCTATATCTTAAGAAAATGTATATTTTAAAACTCAAAATTTAGTTTCATTCCAATTATACTTTTTTCAAATAAGTTTTAATGCCTAATTTCACAAATTATAAAGAAAGAATGGTGATTGGAAAAAATCGATCTTCATATCTCAATGATCCATCCATTTTCAAATGTCAATTGTTCAAAAAAACATTACTGGAATGTACTAATTGGTCTGTGTTTTTTCACATTGATATAAACTAAACTAATTCAATAATAAGTTAAAACAAATTATATAACTAAGTGAATTAATTTTCCAGTTTTAACGGAATTCGCCAAATAAATGTTTACACATATCTAGGGACTACTTTGTTTATTAAAAGAATCTTTTTCAAAACATTTTCGTTCAAAAATAGATTTTTTTACTACGTTTCTAATTATTATAATCAAAATTTTGATTAAATATAGTCCATACGTTTAAACACAAGTCATATAAACAAAGTTATTTTCATGAGCTTTTGAAAAGACAGAATAAATTAGCCTGATTTCTAAAAATTGGTTCATCAGAGTTTGTTAACATTTTTGTTATACATGAAATTACATAATTTAAGTCAGAATACTCAATTTAAAATAGCCTAAAAGAAAGTTATGGTTCGAAAGTAAATTTTAATAAAATTAAACTTTGAAAAACTAAGGTTCTGGTTTAATTTTCCCGATTAATTCTAAAACCGTATTTTTTTAAAACTCCATTTATGGTTTATTGACTTTACGCATCTCTCAAATATTTTATAAACAAAATTTTAACAAAATCTGATGAACCGATTTTTTAAAAACTAGGTCACGTTAATGTTAATGTTAATGATACCGGATTATATAGGAAGTATTGAGTGTATACAATTTTCTTAATGTTTTCGCATTATTTATTTTACTTCATAATGTCCCTTCCTAGGATATAAGTCTAATAAAATCTGTATCAAAATTTACTGTCATCATTTCAGTGGTTTCAAAATTTCAGAAACAAAATCCGTGTGAATTGAATAACGTTTTACACAGCTAAATATAAATACAGTTTGGTTGAAAACAATTGTTTCAATATAATCTTTAAATTCATAGCAAATAATTTTCTAACCAAACCTAACTCAACCGTTTGTTTTCAACAAAATTCCTAATACGCGCCTAATCGTTCAAACATTATCGACGGTAAGAGCTCGTGCAACGTTATAGTTTGATTCAGTAATAAACATAAACTCATGGTGGCACTGATGAAATGCCAATACAGCTATTTGCAGAGGACAGGGAAGATGAAATCAATGAAGATATTGCTGTTATCCTTTGTTATGAGTAACAACGTTCACTTCAGAGGTATTAGGTATTACCTCTGCTTTATAGATATCGAGTTAATGCCTTTGTCTATGAAAAGGAGAGAAACATATAATGTAAAAATAGTTTTATTTATATATGCAAACATATGTTTGATTTATGTTGGCAAAACTGTTTATGCTGACAATGTTAAGGTAATGTTCACCTTCACAGCTGATTTCGCATCACAGCTGTTACTTCGATAACATTTCATCTTCTGCAGTTGAGGTTATGTTGTACACGATAAATAATGTAGGTAAAACAATTGCAAAAAAAATAATACGGATAGAATTTCTTAAAATTTGAAGTTATGTTAATCAGATTTGGTCTTATATGACTATAATTTAAGCTAATGCAATACATTTGAAATAAAAGAAATTAACGTTTTCAGAGCAAACAGGAAAAATTGTGGTTAACGTTTATACTTTTAAAGTTAAATTTCTTTTATTTCAAATTTGGTACTCTCAGTTTAGTTATTATGTATGACGGAAATATAGACAAAGTCTCATAACAGATTTTGAGACATTTTGCCAATTCTTCAGAATTGTTTTGATATTTCGACTTAGCTATCAATTTATTTAATATTTCGACTTAGACATAGATAATAATCTATACAATATATTTTGTTGAAAAATCGAAAAATAAAATATACCTATATATTGGAAAAAATACGTACAAAATTAGTATTAAAATATTAGATAAGTCAAAATTAACACTTTCAAAATAAAATAGACATGAATAAAATTTTAACATTTTTTTCCTTTAAAAGTATGAACGAGTATTTGCTTTGCTGTATTTGAAGATTTATTTACACAAAAAGAAATCAAGTAAATGTAAACCATATGCAGCTAAACATATTAATTTTGTTTTTCAAATTTAATTATTAAAAGGAATACTTAATTTTACATTTTGAGTGTTGTTCAAACATTGAAAAGCACTTCATCATGACGGAATATTTTATATAATTTCTCCTATCATTAATAATATTTTACTTCCTTTTCTATATTTATTTAATAATTTTCTGCCTAAGTTTTTTTTATAAGGAAAATCGTTCACAATTTTGGTCCAACTTGTGGACCAACAAGTTGGTATAAAAATCTATTAATAGCTTAGACAAGTTTGATAACCAGCAAAATTCGTTCAAAACTTTGAATATGGCAATCATTTTTATTTTTTCTTTATTTTTTTGTCGATTTCACCGTCGCAATAAGCATTACAAAAATTGGCAGTCGCGGGACTGGCCGACAGAAGTGAAAAGTGAAATAAATGAAACCGAATTCATATATTGATTTATATTTTAATTCATGATTCGCATATTTACTTAAAATATAAGGAAGAAGTCCTACAGGGGTAATTTGTACATTAATTACATATTCATTTTTTTAAATTTATTTTTTTACATTTTTATCTTTTATTTATTCAAAAAAAACACGCGATGGGCTGCAAAAACCAAGTACAAGTAAAATCAATGTAATTTATAATATAATTAATATAAATATACATTGTAATATTTAAATGTATTAATTTATATTTACTGATTTATATTTCAAAACAAATTTACGTAAAATTCAATAAGAAATAGGTCCTGTAGGTATAACATTAATTATTAAGTAATATTTTATATTTATACACATCAATTACTAAGTAATCTCTGAACTACTAGTTCATTACTAGTAATTACTAAATAACATTTTTTTATTTATACACATTTTGTTGGACACATTTTCATATTTATCTAATTATAAAAACACATGATGGGCTGTATACACCTATATTGTATATTATACACACTACAAATATAATAATTAATAAATTAATTAATTAACTAAAGATCTGCACATATTGAAACATGTTGCGTGTATTTCCACCAACGTGCTTTGGTACTAATAACCCGCACATGTATATATACGTATATATGTATATGTACGTATATGAGATGTCTGTTCATAGTTCACATATACACTAATACATATATTACACGTGTACTGCACTCTCAGACTCTGGGCAGTCTCGGTGTGCCGCAGCTCGCAGCTGTATTGAATTGATATGACTCACCGTATACAGATTTATTTATTTTATTGTTTATTTGAAGATTTTGAAAATAAAAAGAAGAATATTAACAGTCTATATAAAAACACGTGCTCTTTATACTTTGTAAACTACGTATATACTGTAGAAAAAGCACATATATACATAGATTATAGAACTAGAAAGAGACAGATGCCAGTAGCCAGTATACGATTTGTATTATGTATATATATATATATATATATATATATATATATATATATATATATACCATATATATATATATATATATATATATATATATATATATATGCGCGTGGCGTGCGTCCTATACTATTTATATATACACATATATACATTACATATATCATAGTAGCGGTGACGGTGTAGCTATAAAATCTGACGCGAGTTCAATGCTTTTTGCCCATCCAAAAAAGTGCACAACGTCGCTAAAGAACTTTTCTCTTCAAAAATTCAGAAATTATAATTGTGAATTTTCAATATTCGTTAAAATTATGAAATGTAATTTGGCAAACGTCAAGGTTCATTATAGTATTTTCAATGTAATTTGAAAATTTAATATTCAAACATAAGCTGATTTTTATACTGATTGTGATGATGAAATCAGAATTTCAAAAAAGTAATATAAAGAAATATATTTTTGGTAATTAGTTTCTTTCACATCAGCGAGACAGCTGCGTGCCGCAATTTTGGTTCCAATTCAACCGAATAAATTTAACGATTACCGAGGTAAATTTACAGCCGGTTTACAAAATTAAGCACGGGATCGCTAAGCTTGTGTTTGTCCGAAGTTGTCAAAGTGGAAGGGTCGGGGCTGTTCTAGCTTCAAGAAAGTTTCTTTTTGAGTGTTTGAGTTGATAAACGAGAGGGGCAGCGAGGCGTGTAGGGAGGGAAGTTGCCGCAACAAGGAATTCTCGGGAAGGGAGGAAGTCTTAAGGGAAGCTTAAAACAATAAGGGGAGAGCTATTGGATCAATAACTTGAGACAAACGTCTACGCCATATTGGCAACAGATTGACCAAAGTGGGAAAACAGATCGTCAATATTTATCTAGCAAGTCTTCTGGTAAACATTTGAAACATTACACTTAAAAAGCTGGGATTTCTATAAAGAATAAATTTTAATAATAAGTGTATATATATATATATATATATATATATATATATTAATGTTCTAAAAATAAATACGCATAAACACTAAAGAAAATGTATTACATTCAATTTTTCCTAACAAAAGAAAAACAATTGTTGTTAGAAACCTACAAACGCAAAGCCGGAAAACTATCTAATTTCTATCTAAGCCGGAAAACAGTTCATCCAATTTTGCTAATATCTTTGTCGCACATGAAGAATTATTACTAACGTTAGTAGCTAAAGAAAATTTAAAATAAAATAAAAATTTTTTTCTAGAATAAAATGAAAAAACCAAAGAAAAATTATGGCGGATAGGCTTTATTTTCTTTTTGTTTTTTTTTTACTGTTGGACCGTATTTAATTGAATTTACCGTAATCTGCGTCCCTTTTTGTACGAACAAATTATGTAAACTTTAGGAAATTGTTTTGCGACATTAGAGCGGCAATTTATTTGTTCTATTTATTGTATTTGATTATTATAAAAAGTGGTAAACCCAACTTTTGTTTTAACATTTTTTTTTGAGAAAATTAAAAAAGTCTTTAGAAAAACAGACCTAAATTCATTTTTTTAATGAGTGTCAAGCTGTTCATACATATTCGGTACAATAGCTCAAATCGGTTTAAATTACTATTGTGAAGTTTCAAGTAAAACGGAATTACGAAAACGGATCCTGACAAAAACCCATGTCAAAGTAAAGCGTATTTTAAATCAAACTTTAAGCTTCATGTAAATTTATAAAACGAATCAGTTACGTTTCATGAACTCAAATTACACTATACTATATGTAAACAAATATTTTAACATTAAAACAAATTATATTTATCGAATTTTAAAGGATAAGTTTTAAAAATTATTATATTTTTTTTAATTTAAAAACTATCATTTTTTGTATGCTGGAAGTTGTTTTTCCTAATTTGTAAGATATATTTTTTATTTCTTAATTAATAGTGTAATAAAATACTATAAAATTAAAATAATGTGTCCAGCCTGAATTTTATGTAATTTGTTTTGGTAATATTGTAGAAGTAGCTACGTTTATTAAAAATTTAAGGAACCTTAAATTCAACACAGTGTTGTACTCGGTAAACAAAATTGTATTTTTTTGCAATATTTATGCATTACTACAGTGTTTGTAAGAAATGTAATTTAATTTACAATTCATTATAACTTCGCACGCTTTTTTGTAGTAAAATTACTTTCCTTTAATATCCTAATTTACCTAATTATCTATGTATGCAATTCTGATATTTTTCAAATTTGTATGTAATTCTGTATTTTGCGTATCAATATTCCCAAATAGTATTTTTAAATTATTACTACGCTAAAATTTATTATGTTAGTATGTGTTTATTTCTTGTCTGTAAGTATTACATTCGTTATAATGCGTAATAATATTGCGTAATTAATTAAATAATTATTATAACGATTATAATATTTATAATTTTAAATAATAATAATAAATATTAAATAATGTTACTTTTTAATTGTTAAAAAATCGATTACCACAGATTATCAGTTTACATTTTTTGAAAGAGAAAGTGAATATTCTAATTATGACAATTTAACAACATTTTTACAAAAAATGTATATAATTTTATCGTATATAAAATGTTTGTTTCTTGGTTTAATTTTTTAACGTGACAATGTATTTAAAACGCAGTTTCAAAGATAATAAATTAAGTGACTTATTATTATTTTCTTTCTGATGTTCCAACAGTTTCATTTTCTTCCTTAATATTTTGAAATGTTTATTCGAGATTTACACTTACTAAATTTATTTACATACTTACAATTTGATTCTGTTCCCGGGCCTCGTAGCTGTCAAAACGTGTTTCAACCTGTGCGTATAATGAATGTGTATTAGTGTTCAAACAGAAGATTGCCAAGTGTAACTAAAATAAAACTATTTTAAAGTGTAACAAGTTACAAAAACATAAATTGTCTATCAAATTATTGTACTTGTCACAGTTACAATATATGTTTATATAATTTATTTTAAAAAGGTGGTTATTTAAAACCTCTGCTAAACCGTAACTTCTTAATAGAATTTTAATAATTAGCGTTAAAATCAGGATACATATGATGTATTATTTTTTTTTAATTTCATTACAAATATAAAATTCAACTCTGAATGATTTTTATGTATTTAAATTACGTTATTCTAAACAGAATGGATTTTCTGAGTAAACCACTTGTCCAGGTATTATCAAAATTAATTTTTTTGGAGGAATGAAGTTTTAATTAAATTGGACTAAAATCGTGAATACAGTTGAACGTGTGAATAACGTTCTTGCATGGTCTTACTGTACTTGGTCGGTGCCATTTAAATCTTGTCATCTACAGTTCGAAGGAATAGCAGTACAGGTTCCACATACCGTTACTAACAGTGTACCGGTTTGGTTTAACGTAAAACCGGGTGGCAAAACATGCGGAGCGGAATTGTTCTGAGCGGAGCGGACTACGCATTCAAAACATAACCAATTGTTTTTAACGTAAGTGCGGCCACTGAAAGCGGAGCTGAGCCATACGACGCCGCTTCATCCCGCTCAGCTTCCTTTCGCTTTCAGTGGCCGCGATTACATTAAAAAACAACAGGTTATGTTTTGAATGCGTAGTCCGTTCCGCTCAGAACAATTCCGCTCCGCATTTGTCCGCTACTCAGCCTTCCTTTTTAGCGCTTAGAACAGGACTATGTAGATTGTTTAATAAAAATGTTAAGAATTAAAATTCTTAGAAACCATTATAAAATTTTAAGAAACAGTTCCAAAGGTACTAGCTGGAGAAACGTTTTAGTACGTAGCAGTTTGTGTACTACTCCAGCCTGAACGCTCCCAGTATTCATCAGTTAAAATAATATAAAGTATAAATACGTAGGAACACAAAACATTTGGTAGAACGAGGTTTAATCATCCTGTTACGTGTACACGTCAGTGCAAAAGTTTTGTTTACAATTTTACAGTTTCTAGACTCTCAGGCGATTCGAGTTGTCATTATTTCGGCATTTAGCCGTCTCGGTGGCCTAGTGGATAGCGTACTAGGCTTTCACCCCGAGGACTCGGGTTCGATTCCCGGCCAAGGCTTGGCATTTTCATACGCTATAAATCATCCCATCGTCTGCATTAGCCCAAGTGTGCACAATAGTCGGACGTTAAACACTAAAAAAAAATATTTCGGCATCGTTTACACTGTATTCCTTCAATTAAAATCAGATTCTTTCAAATAACAATTTTATTTTGCTACAGTGTGTATTTCTCTATAATTATACACTTTGAACTTATATACACTATTTACAAAAATTAGGATGTGATGTCTTTTATATTATAAGGATCTAGGATATGAGTACATAATTAATAAAGGAGTATGATATTTGTGGACTTGAGGTAAACCTAAACAAAACGGAGTGCTTGTGTATTGGAAAGCAGAGCAATAATTTCCTATTGGAACACGACACACAATCAAACAAGTATTTGGGAAGACAATTACGAATGGTGTCTTACATTATTACGAATGGTGTCTTGGACACAGCGATAAAGAACGAAACACTCTTGGGAAGATGGACAATCAGGATACTGAACAGCACCATATGGGATTAATATATCGAAAATAAATAAAAATAATAAATACAATTACAAAAAATATAATCTCAAATGGAAACGAAGTATGGCCACTGAAACAAAAAACAGAAAAAAGTCTTGAAGCTGTAGAAAGGGTCTATTGGAGAAGAGCTCGAAATGGAAAAAGATAAAAATATAAGAATTCGTAAAAACATGAATGCGAAACACACCATTGTAGACGACATTATGACCAAACAACTTCGACTGTTTGGCCATGTCCAAAGGATGGACGAAAATTGACTTCCTAACAGATTCTAAAATAGAAACTACATGGTCGCGAAAACAGGAATACCCAGACTTAGTTAGAGAGAAGGAATTAATAAGAAAGTGAGATTGAGGGCGTTGGATCAAGATCTGTGGAACGACGGAGAAAATTGGAAGCTAGGACTCGGAAGACGCTGGAGAAGAAGAATAAATTTATGATATTCAATATAAAATTCTAATAAAATCATACACTATTTAACATTTAATCTAAACAATCGATATATTGTGTTAGCTCATGTTGTTCGGCTATTTTCGTAATTCTGCTTTCATCTCATTGATTCTAATAATTTTAATAATCCATTTCGATCTTTCTAAGCAAAACTTCGTCGAATGCAACATCATCTTTAACTACAAAAAGTTCCAGATTTTTTACAATTTGTTTAGAGAATTACTGGTTTTAAACTTCTACACAAGCTTTTTATAGTTTTTAAATACACACAGGTCACCCTTAGGCCATTAAGGGTACGAATTTTAAGGGTACGAATTAAGGGTACGAATTAGGCTTCTGTATATTTTCTGCCAAATTCGTAATAACTCTTAACTTTTTCGATATATATTTTTAACGTTAATGACATGTTAAAAACATTTCTCTTAATGAACCTAAAATAAAAATTATGTATTATGTTTTTCTTCCGTTTTATTATAATTAGGATAATTTGTTTGATAACACAACAAATTAACATAGCTAATTTTTAACAACATAACCTGAAACTAATTATAGCATATCAGCTGTTCAATGAAATCAGCTGATTGTTAAGAATTAATATAAAATAACTGATATTTTCCTATAACTACTAATATAAACTTCTTCGTAGTTTCCGTAATTTCTTTATAGTTATCACTTGCGCCTTACACGCACAAGGTCACCGGTTCGATCCGGGCGGAAACACAGGAAATTTTAATTATTTAATTTAATATGAAACTTAAGACGCGTAAAATTTACTGTTGTTTATCAATATAAATGTTATCAATAACAATGATGTCACGCAAAAGACATCATTATAACTAAACCTGAAACATAACACATATTAATAAACAACAATTAAGAACAAGTTTAAATGCCGTGGAAATCACAAGTAACATCTGAACTAAAGTGTTACTGGTTCCTAGGATTTGTATTAGTTTAAACGTAACTAATACAGAGAGTAAACAGTAACTTTATACAAAGTCATTGTCATAGTAAAACAAAGTAAACACATTTACAAAAAATAACTGCTTATTAAATCTTGAATATCCCTGCATGTAGCGTAATGAATCTTATTACTGGCTATTAAATCTTTAATTTCCCTGCATATAGAGCAATGAATCTTATTATAACATTGTACCAAAATGATTTTTTTTAACGTCCGACTATAGTGCACACTTGGTCTAATGCAGACGATGGGATGATTTATAGCGTATGAAAATGCCAAGCCCTGGCCGGAAATCGAACCCGGGTCCTCGGGGTGAAAGCCCAGTACGCTATCAACTAGGCCACCGAGGCGGCCAGTGTACCAAAATGAGATGACCCACATTTTAATTTTGAAAGTCCTGGCATGTCTATTGTCAAATAATCATATTTAACTCAAGGATAAAATTGCTTATATATTTTTGTTTTTGTACCTTCATTTGCTTTTCGAAGCTTTGTCGTTATTTTATTATTTGTTGACGCGTTTCGGATTAATTTCATTATCAAAACTTACTGATGCACTCTTTTCAGTGCATCAGAGTATATAAGTAAGTATTAATAATGAAGTTAATTTGAAATACGTAAACAAATAAAAAAAGTCACATGAACGTACTCAAAAAAAATAGTAACTTATCTATCAGAAATGAGGAAAATTATACTCGTATTATGAATTTCAAAAATGTGTACATGTTAGCGCACATTATTTCCATTTTTTTAATTCTTTTGAAATTTGAAGAATAACCCAGATCCGTGTACCTAATTACTGTTTAGTCATAAAAGGAGTATTACTGATAAAGACATTATTCTAAAATCAAAATTTCTTGCTGAAAGGATTATTCCTGATTGCGCACTTAATTTGTTATGAGCCTTGCGCAGTGAATAAACCGAATTATTTATGTCACAGTCGAGCAAATACGACATGAGCAATAAAATTTAATATTAAAAATTGTAATATTGTGAAAAATGTATATTTCATTTTACTAAATTGCAATTTGTCGGACATTGTTTCTATTATTAATTGAAAGTTTCAAATGAATATCAATAGCCTAACGTCATTAACAGACAAACAAACAGAAGAAATGAAAATAAATAAATAAAACTGTTTAAAGGAAAAACTGCTTTAAAGAATAAAATCATTAATGAAAATGTAAACTATTTTAATTGGCACACAATACGCAACATTGTATTTTCAATTTATGCAATACGTTATCCAATTTTACCTCTAAAAATTCCCTACATTATCGTACAACCTGATAAACTAAAAGTAGGATAACCTAATAAAACCTAACCGAACCTAATAAAATTGTAAAAATTGTTGTTTTGAAATTCTTTTTATATTCTTCTTCTTTTCTGCTAGGATTATTGTCACTATGTACAGTATAATGATCTGCCTTCCCTAGCTTCGTCAATTCTACTTTCGTCGCGTTTCGGAGAACCTCCATCTTCAAAAACTATATATATACTTGAGTATTGAAGCTAGAGAAGGCAGATCATTATACTGAACATAGTATATTGTTGTTTTGATTTGCCATATGTTACCCAATTTTACCATTAAAATTCCCTACAATATCGTATAACGTGATTTATACGCGTATGTGTCTAAATAGGTGAGAAATATTGAAAGTAGGGTAACCTGATAAAATTGTAAACATTGTTTTCATTTCTTAAATATTTTAAACTGTTTTTTTAATCAATTATACTGCATATAAATACTATTAAATACATTTTTTGTTTCATTTTTCTTTTGTTTATTTTGCTTTCATTTTCATTTTTTCTGCTACTTTTCTTTCGCCTTTAAAAATATTTTTCGCCTTTTTTTATTTTGTTTTTTTCGTACTTTTTTCTTGTTACGTCTTTTACGGTTTCTTTTTGCGTTTGTCACCGGGATAAAGTGGGTCTTCATCGTGGATTATTATCGACGTCTTAAAGAGCATCAGCGGGCTCGAGGGTGAGGGGTGGGTGCGCAAAATGGCCGCCAAGGTAAGTCGGCCGATCGATCAGTCTCTTCACGCCCCTACTTTATACATAATTCATAGAAGCCATTGCAAAATCTGTTGTAGCTTTTATACCTAATAGTTCCTTACTTAGTGAAATTAATTATCTTGAAATTTATTCATTTAGTTGTTTCAGCAATGTTCTTAACCCTTTACGCTATTTTGTAAACTCAAATGAAGTTCTTGCTGTGAAATAGAGGACAGCGGGAGAAACTTTTCTCAGAAAGTCAGTTTTAAATCTTAATTGTAAGAATAAATCATTAAAATTATGTATAAGTAAATAAGTAATTAATTTGAAAAGAAAATTAATTAATTTGCTTACATTTTCCATAATTTGCATTGATAGAAGTCTCATAAATAAGTTTTAATTAATTTTAAAACTTCGATTACTGAAGGTAGTAAGTTTAAACAACTTTTTGTGTTTGTAGTTTAATGATTACGTTACCTTCAATCGATTATTCTTTTTGAATATCTTTCTACCTGCATTTTATGGCTAATGTAATTTCGTAATCTTTCAAATATTGATAATTACGTATTAGTAAACAATGTATTATTTGGAAAGAAATTAAACAAAACCTTTCAGCGAAACACATTGTATTACATAAAATTATAAAAAGTTTAAATCTGCTTTTTACAACTTTTGACTATTTTTCTATTTTTAACAATTTTTGGACTGAATGTATTAAAAACTTATTACTGTATTCAATAAGTTGAAGTGCAGCAATATTTTTTAAAAAATGTGAAACACATCAACAAAAGAAAAAAATGGCGATGTTAGAAAAAAGCGGATGAATGTGTAAGCATTCTTGGTAATATGAATAAGATAATATTCATATTTGTACGATTAAAGCTTCAAAAAAATGTGTGCAGATGTTTTTACAAAAATGTTAATTCTTAGAAACGTCACTTTGTAATTTTTTCCAGTTACATGTTGAAATCTCTAGAGGCTTTTTGTAAGGAAACATTTTAATGCTTTGTGCGTAGGAATATCGACTTTATTTACAAAATTCATTGAAATATTGTCGGTCTAAGTGCGTTAGATTTTCCAGCATTTAGTAGTTGTTACGTTTATAAGAAATACACAACAAATATAACAATCCAAATTATTCCAGATAGTAAACTGGTAGATTTGAACATGGACTCGACTGTTAAAACTAAACTCTTAAGCAAAATAAAAATTATATTGCAGATTATAAATTTTACATCTGTTTGATAAATAAAACCTTGATACTTGAAATTATATTGTTCTTTATGTAAATCAACTGAATATGTACTGATACTACATATTAAGGTCCTATATATATGAAACCTACATACTTAAATAGATTATACTGCACTTTGTTTCATTTTTCCTTTAATAATTAACTATTACACAATTATTTGTCGCAAAGTTTTACGAAAATATTAAGATTCTATTCGATTCAATTTTTAATGTTCATAAAATATCACTTAATTCGTTTCAGTTCCATAATTTATTGTTATTTTAAAGTAATAGTTTGTGAAAAAATATTACACAAACTTTCTTACATTCAACGTTATTCTACAAATATTCAGGTTCAGAAGGTATCGACTAAAAAATGAAAAATCTGAAATAAAGATAAAAATATAAGCAAACCCGATAGCGATCAAACTTTATTCCCGCTTAATTGATTTAATCACGACCTTTAAGTTAATGCCGACCTTTAATTTCATTTGTTTGGCATTTTCCACACTAAATTGAGTTATGGATTTTTAAATTTAGCTGAAATTTAGGCAATATTTGAACAGCTGATTTTTCGGGTTTTGTCGGCACTTTAAGAACAGTGATTTTTTTTCTAAAAATGCTTGTTTAGGTACATTAGATTTGACTACATCATTATCAAAATTATTATATCCAATTTATAGAAAACCGTATTTCAGTTAACTTAAAAAACATTTAAAAAATTGTTTTGAAAAATTGATATATGAGAAAACTACATTTGAATGTCAAATTTTCTCTAAATCTGTTAATTAGTTTTATTTAAAACAAAATGCACAGACAAGTACACACAATTTAATATTTTAAAGATACTATCTAAATGTGTCATTTTTTTCAGCAAATGATATTTTGATTTTTTACTAAAATAAAAATAAAAATTTGTAATCAGGAATATTACAAAATATACTTTGTGAAAATTAAAAAAGTTTACGACTTAGCATCGAAGGTATAAAAATGTTTATGATATTATTAAACATAAACTGTGTAAAATCTTTCTTATACTCGCAAAATATTCGCTAAGGAAGCTATCGGTATAAAAACGGAATTATTGTTGACCAAATTTCTCGAAATCTGTTAATCGGATTTTGCTCAAAATTTGCCTATAGGCCTAAGTAAAAATTCGTAGCTTAAATGAGTGTAACAAATTTCGACATTTAAATCCATTGTTCGAGAGTGAACAAAAAAATTTGTTTCGATAAACTAAATTTAAACTTACTGCCTTGAGTTAACGCATGACCAAAATGTAAGATTATGAACCGATTTTCAAAAATTAGGATGACTTTTCCATTTTTCGATTTGACCATGTTTTTTTTAGAATATAGCATACGATTAGTTGTGTTTGGAATGCTATGGCCGTATTTAAGGAAAGTTTCATCGTTTGATCTAATTTTTGATAAATTTCAACAGCTTTAAAGAAAATAAAGATTTCGAAAAAACGATTTCTAAAAAAAAAATTTTAAATAACCATATAGGCCTATATAGTAAAAGCAAATATATTTTAAAAATTTCATTAAAATCGGTTACTGATTTTGGCACAAATATGGCAGAAATCTAAGTACAAAGCACTGTATTGAATCAATGATTTGAAAAAAAAATATACCCATTAAACCTTAAGTTTAATTTTTTCGCGATTACCATAATTTTTTTCCGGTACTTCGTATGGTGAGAAATAATTAAATTTAAATTTAAAAAACGAATTATAATCACGGAACGCAGCTGTCTTGAACTTTATTTCTAATACTTTTTTTTTATTTTATAAAAATCTGAAAATTGTGTTCACATTTATAACCTACATTAATTAGCATTCGACACTTTAAAATTACAATAAAAATACGAAAACGAAACCTGAAAGCATTTAAAGAATTCTAGGACTGTAGCTTTAAAGGTATAGTAGAAAATAATACGTATAAATATAGTAAATTTCGTAATACCAAGCATATAATCTTCTTTATTTCCGCTAAGCGCAGAACTCGGCTGCATTTTCCAGCTACTAAGTTTGTTTTCAATTGAGTGCAGCAGTAAGTTCTGATAACGGAGGTAATCCGATATGCGTCAATGGTTAAGTAATTCACAAATATATGAAAGGCAGATGAGTTTACTTAATGAAATAAATTGATAATAATATATTTATTGTGAAAAGGCAAAATGTTTTTAATACAGCCTATGTATGCCTTCCCATAGCAATTAATATGTTATAGGCCTATGTATATAAACATAAAAATAAAGCTTTACAGCGCTCAAGTTGTAACACTTTATTATAGTCGTAAGTAACGAAGAACTTTTGTGTTCGCCGATATATGCTTTTATTTTTTCACTGTAAGGCGTATTAAGTAAGTACGATTAATAGTAATGAACAAAAGTGAATTACGAACTTTTGATGGATAGGCCTGTAACCGTTCTAATGTAAGAGTTAAAAAATTTTAATTGGATACTAGGTTGTTTATGTTTGTTAAAACCATAGCACGAAATTTTACATAAGATAAATTTAAGGTTCAAACGTTAATCGAAAAAACGAAAATAAACCCTCACCGCCGTCTAGTTTGTGACTTTATTTATTTATTTTTAAAACTAGTAAATTTGGAAAGTCTTTTTAGGATATCAATCATTATTTATAAAACCAATCTTGAGCAAATTCCAATAAACAGAGTTTAAGACATTAAGTTAATTTTTTTAATCTTTTCAGACATTTTAAATCAGATTTTTTTGGAAAGTAGTTTACATACTTGCCTAAATATAATAAAAGTAGTATACCGTTTACAATTTTGGTTTCTGATTAAAAAAAAACATGATAATATTGTTAATAAAATAAATTTCATTCTTAAGTAGAAAACCTATATTTCATTAAAGTCGTACTGTTTTATAATTCATTGTAGAATTTTCCATATTTTTTTCAATAAAGACCACTTAAATATAAGATATCTTATTTAGCAAAATAAATAAATGACGAAATGTTTTTTTTTAATTAAAAATCAATAAAAAGGGAAGAAACCCGTAGTTATTATACGGTTTTTTCGTATACCATAAAAAAAGGTTCTGGATAACATATTTTTATAAAAATTTAATATGATTGTAAAAACAAAATAATTTGAAAATGTACTGCTATTGGCACATCAGCCGTTATGGTAGATTTTGTTCATTTTTTTGTCATATAATTGTGTAGTACTCACTGCTGAAGTTCTTAAAGTATAGAGAATTAGAAGTTTCGCAAGAGAAAGATTTGTGAGTTTTTACCAACATCCTGAAATTTTATTAAAATCTGATGAATCTACTTTGAAAAACAAAATGATTTTGAGGAAAAATAATTGACCGTGATATCATTTTAAATAATTTTATACATTCGTGTATTATTTAGCCAATAATATTCAAAAACATGCTTCAATATTGTTGCTTTCTTACATATTTTTTTAAAATACTGAGTAAATGTTCAGCATTTCAGTTTAATTCGTTCAAAATTAAATACATTGTTTTTGAAATATTATTTTTTTTAATCACAATACATATTAACAGTTATAGTTTAGTTTTAACAAAAATTATTTTTGACCTTCGTCTTTTTTACAGCCGCGATGTGAAATTAAAAATATGCTTTAAGCCGCATTATTTTCCCGTTATTTTGGGTCAGAACACTAAACAAAACCGACGGGTTACATATTTAAAAAAAAATGAAGGGCGAAAGGTTTAACGAAGAGAAACATACAAATGCTTGAGAGAAGACCTTATAGTTTCGCGTCTTTAAAAGAAGTAAATATTCTGAGAAAAAAAGCAGCTTTACAACTTAGTTTAACCTTTAAATCGCTATAAACATTTTTCTATTTTAAACACAATCTGAACGTTGCGTAGGCTACAAGCTAAATACCTTGCGTCCCAAACAGAGATCTCTTCTCGCCGTTAACTTACACTGATCTGAACAGGACGACCTGTATCGAGATGAGTCCCGCCTAGGAACAAGTGTGAGTCCGATGTCCTGAGACAGGTTTGACCCGAAGACAGGTTCCCAGTGGGAAAGCTACGGTTCCCAGGAGCTGTGGATGCTGAGGAGTCAAAGGTCCTGGATCGGGACTAGTTATTCTCTACCCTTTGCGGACAAGTTCTCGCTGGACCACAGATGCTGGCTCGTTCTCGTCGTAAGTACTTAGGCTACCTTCATTATTTAACTTTTATTCATAAACTTATACAGCTGATTCGCGCTTTTTAAATTAAATTGGTTGGTTTTTGGAATTAAGTAGATTTATTTTAATTATTAAGTACTTTTTAACTTACATTTTAATGTTAAAGTTTATTTATCCTTCCTTATCTATCCGAAATATTTCAAATAAATCAAGTATATTTATTTTTGTATATGTATATATTACTGTACAGTATTTTAATTAAAATGTAAAAATCCAATGAGATAGTAAAGAATAAAATACGCATTTAACATTTAAGAATAATTTTGGAACACTAAACATACCCTATTTTCATGTTAATAATCAAATATTTTGAATTTTCAACTGAAATTATTTTTTTTTTTAGAAATTGCTTACTAATGTTAATATTAAAATACATTTACGTAATGTTTTATTTTTACAGTTTGTATACAAATCTTTCTTAAGTATTATTAAACAATGTTATGTTTGCTAAAATATTTGTTTTAACTGTTCAAATGTGTTTTAGAAGTTAAAAATTCACTTCATGGATTATAAACCTGTTTATTTTTAGAACATTAAAACAAACAGAAGTATGAATTCACCAAGTGTACTGTAATTCAAATGAATCCATAAAAATTGAAAAATATTCAATATGTTCTGTTACATTTAATTGCATGTTTTATAAATAACCATATTGAAAAAAGTTATTTAATTACAACAGTTTAATTAGATAATAAAACACTTTTTTTAGTAAATTATAACTTTATTTTAATTTAATTTGTACTAAACTTAATTTCTTTTCTAAATTATGATTCATTTCGTTTTATTATAATACCATTCCTAAAATCATTCGTTTAGTTCTTCAAAGTATTTTCTTTTTAATGATCGTTTTATTTAATTATAAAAAAATATATTTACTTCTTTTTGTTCTTAGCAATAATAATTTGTAAGCATTTAACACTTTTGCAATTTGTTCACTGTATTATTATTTAATATTTTGAAAGATTAACAAATAAATATTTCGAATTTCACGCACAGTTAGCATTATCAAAGTTTCAGACAAATGTTGTATATATTTGTATAGTACAATTTCTAAAAATATATAAAATATATAAAAATACTATAAAAGTATAGTAAATACTTTTCTAAAATTAATTCTAATTTTATTGGTTCAATACTTCTTTTAATTTTTATATTGGGTCAATTGAATTTTTCTTTACAGTTTTAAAAATATTTTCTACATTTTCTTTAATTAACTTTTTAAAATTAACCTTTGTTATTTATAATTTATTGTTGTATTAAAAGACGTTTTAAAACACAAAACAAACAGAAATTATATTTTAATTACATTATGTTACTATATGTTTCATAAATATTTCAAACGAAAAATGTAAAACAATAAACTTTAAAATGTAATTTAAACTAAAATAATGTTTCAGTTGTCGTCGGAGTTTATGTTTATTTTCTGTAGGAAAAAAAACGTTTTAAAATAAATTTCTTCCAATTTATTTTTTTAAAATTATATTCTGTTTTCTTTTTCAAGAATACAAGAATTGTTTTCTGAAATTTATATTTGTTGTTTTTTTTCTAACACAGTGATTGTAAAATATTCAGTAATGTAATTTTTAATAAGAAATCGGATCACTTTACCAATTAAAATTACTTTAAAATTGTTTTATTTATTACTAAAAATATAACACCATTCAATTCGGAGTAATTTTTCTTCTTAATTTTTTAAATTAGTGGCATCGGTATAAACATGTGTTTGGGGCTTGGTTGTATTGTGTTATTAAACAGGCAGAGACTCACCTCGGCATACAAGTTCTGAGGGATTTAGATATTTCCTTCTCCATCGATCCTATCCCTCGGTGTCTTGAGAGCTAGGAGGGGTGCGAAGCATGGAGAGGGGGATTACCGTCCAGACCCGTCATTTCCACGAAGATCATCCCTTGAAGACGGTCGAAGATGCCCGAGAAAGAGGACGAAAAATTATGACCTCCGAAAAGTAATTGGAAATAACCGAAAAATAACGGTCATCTTCCGCTGAACACTCCATTCTCCCGACATCCTTTCTTCCGTTTCTTTTTCTTCCTCTTCTCCTTACGTAATCAAAGATCGGACCCTTCCTTTCTTCCACTTTACTATAAAAAATGACACTTTTCCTGGCAGCAGACAGTTCCTTCCCAACTATAACCAAGCACTCGACTGTCACACCTACTCCAATATGATTTCAAAGTCTGAATTTTTATCTTCGCTTTTAATTCTGAAATAATTATCTGTTTTCTCTCTGTTCCTTCTTTTTACCGTTCGTTTTCATGTTTTTTTGCATATTTTTTTTACAAATTTCTCTTTGCGTATGAGCACAGTTATGGATCATACGAGAGGTAGAGGGGGGTATTTTTGTAGGGTTGCTGTTGCGCAAGGACTCTTTCTACCCCTGAGCCGAGACGAGAGACACGCCTTAAAAGTCGATCGTTGCCGACTACTACCAATCTCGAACGAGTATCGATCAGTTTCCGAATTTGGCGGCACTTTTCAAAACGTCCTTAAAAGCATATGTGTTGTACAACGTGAGCGTATATTATCAAGTTCGCTAGAGAATATTTTTAACCATTTTCCGTTACAAAGCCTAAATAAATTTCAGTACATTTTTACAACAATTACTACGAAGGATTGTTTATATTTGTTACACTAAATACTTAAACTTTTAGTATGAAAAAAACATTAAAAATTAGTACTTTTCTCAACATTTTAAAAAGAAATGTTTCTGTTTTTTATGAAACGTCTAATGTGTGCACAATTATGAATAAGCAATACATTTACTATTTCTAATAATACCTAATCTAATTATTCAGTTTTTCATTTTGAAGATATGACTCATGATTAGATTAATTTCTTCCTTTAGTCCGAAACAAGTATAGAGTAAAGAAAATGAAAATAAAACAATTAATTTGAAAATTCTTCTCAGAATTTAAGGCTTAATTATATACACTTATAAGAAAATTAATATTTAAATTACACAAATTAAAATGATTTTTATATTTATATTTTTAGAATTATAAAAATCATTATTCATCTATTTGTTTAAAATAATAAATATTAATACTATTACTGCAAAATAAGGTTAACAACCCTTATCCAGGGACATCACACCGAGTGTCGGCAGGCAAAGACTATTGAGCATAGGCAAAAACGAAGGTGGAACGATTGGTATCCTGGAGGATAACCAGTGGACCCAAGACTGCTAAACCAACGGCCACTACAAGGTAAGTCTTTAAAGAATTTAAGAAATTTATTCCGCGATCTCAACAAATAAAATTATTTATTTGTTATTCTTAAACGGCATCTGGCTTGCCCCCTGTACACTCCGCGCGGCTACGGGTTGGCTAGGACTAACCGGCGGCGTCCTCCATCGCGATGATGTTCCGGGAGCCTATTCACCTAGCAGTACCTCCCGCAGTGGTGATTATTTTGAGAAGAAAAATTTAACAACCAACGGCATTTCTCGGTGCCACGTTACGCTACTCGCTGCTCGGTTAACGGGATAGCTAGACCAAAGTGTCATCGTCTCCCAAAGAGTGATTCCCGGAACCTATCACTTTCCTCACTGATGAATTTTAGTCCGATTAGAATAATAATACAGAAATTTTAAAAAAACATTTAAATTCTGGGAAACAGTAAGTAATTAGGGGTAAAGACAAAAAATGTAATAGCCAAGCTTAATTAAAAACCAAAATTATAATAGCCTAGCATATTTAATGTAGTTTAAATTTAGGCGAAAACAAATCTTTATAGGGTATGTATATAGAAAAAATAGTCCAACATTTTTAAATTGTCATACATGTGATTGATTTACAAGCAAATAAAATGTCGATTACAGCTGACTAATAAATTGACTGATAATTTACATAAGTATAGGCCATAGATAGACCACTGAAATTGTGATTTATATAAAAAGTAATAAAACGCAGAAGGCAGATAATATTGTCACAATCAAAAGGGGTCAAGTATTGTTAGAACAATTTAGTCGAGTTGAAATCAAACGAGTAACAAAAACCGTAAAATGAGTCTAAAAGAATTTTTACTGTATTAAAATCAACAAATATAATACTGTAATAAATAAAATTAAAGCCTGAAAAGAAATACATATTTAAAGTAGTATTTAATTCAAAAATAGTAAAAAACTGCAGGTAAACTTAAACAAACTAACCAACAAATAAAAGGTAATATGAGCTGTAAATTTTAATTGTGAGTTTATTGCAAGAGAACATTTCGATACAATTTTTCTAAAATTATTAACATAATAAATTTTAAAATATTAACAAAACAATTAATATTATTAATAGAACTATAAGATTTTTTTGTAAGATTTTAAATTTTATACTTATATTAATAAACTTTGATTTGTTAAACTTTAAAGTATTAGATTTAAAGAGATAAATTTAAATTTGAAAACATACACACACACACACACACACACACACACACACACACACACACACACACACACACACACACACACACACACACACACACACACACACACACACACACACACACACACACACACACACACACACACACACACACACACACATATATATATATATATATATATATATATATATATATATATTATTTTGTGATTGTAACTTTAAATGTAAATATATTTAAACTGTCAAACCAGTAATTCAAAATTAAGAGTAACTAAAGCATATAGAGGTTAAATCAAAATCAAACTAAATTATATGAAAAGAACTCATTGTATAAATATAAATATTGCAATAAGTTTGTTCGGAATAGAAGAGAAATTTATTTTATTTTTATTTATTATATATATATATATAATCATACTAAAATCCGGTTTAGTGTAAATCCGTTTGACACAAATATTTCTGCAAAAAATATTGTTCCGACATTTTGCCAAAATGTTATTTGGTATCTTCGAGGTTGTTCTCGCTGCAAGTGTAAAGTCGAACCTGAGATTTGGATTTGTGTTGAAAGGGATGTATAACGGTTTTTAATGTAAATCACATTTTTCCACCCTCGTAGGAATACGTGTATATATATATATATATATACACGTATATATTGCTTATTTATGACAACAAGCTCACAATCAAGCTTAGACAAGTTCTTTATATAGTAAGATCTGTTCAAAAGTTAAAAAATGTCTGTCATTCCAAATCTTTAAAAAAATCATAATTTCTTTTGATAAAATGTTTTCTTATTTTTTTCGTTGTCGTAATCAGCGTTCAGTTTTACATAAATTAACATATTGATTTAAACTTTAAACAAACCATTTCAAATGCGGTCGGGGTTCATTTTGTTAAGTTTCAAACGCTAATGTATGCAGATTTTACGATGAAATAAGATTTTCAAAACGAAGACAATATAAAAACGTTACTTTGGCGAATTCGTCTCTGTTATTTTTGAACGCTGTATGTTTGCCGCTCTTAACTGAAATAGAATTTTAACAATTTAACAAATTGGTTAAATTATTTTAACAGGGTAAGGAACGCGAAGATTCCTGTTGCGCCGTACAAGTACGGGTCGGTTACGTTGGTAAATTAATACAATTAATATCCCTGATGGATGTGTCAAAACCGGTGGAAAGTTGAGACGGTGGTTGAGAGCTTGTCGGCGCTGCGAAGCGTAAACTGAAGTTGGAAACCTCTCCCATCCCCCGCCCCCGCCCCCGCTACCCTACCCTCTACGTGCTGTAGCCTACGCCTCAGATGGAAAAACTTGCAGGAAAAATGTCTTAAACTAACTTGGGACTTGAAGCTGAGAGGTGGTTAGCGAAATGTTCAGAACAACTGCTGTGCTGATTCAGTTCTGTTTTTGTTACTAATAGGTTTTGTTAGCAAAGTTCCCTCGCTGTGCTCGACATAAACTCAACTCCTGAACTTTATGAAATATTACTATTATTCCGGCCATTCGAGTACAAACAGACTTCAACTTCGCTAGACTTGACGGAGGCATTGTCTATTGTTTCAGTGTTTAAGCCTGACTTAGTTGTCCTTATGAAAACAGCTGTGCTATTAAATACTTCAAATTTAAATTAATAGTTAGTAAATGTGTCACGTTTAAGTAACCTACATACGTCAGCTGTTTTATAACCGACAACTTGTTACCTTACATCAAGACGCAGCTGTCTCGCTTACGTGATAAAAACGAATGACTACCATTATTTTTTTATCTAACAATCGTTTTGACAACCTTGAAAGCAGTCTAAATTTTGTTTCTTAATTTTAAGTAATTTGTAAAATAATATCTTAATTTATGTAAATTTTAACGCTGATGAAATCAGATTTTCTGAAAAAATCCTAATGATTTCATTTTTCCAAAATTTAAATATAGCATTTTTACCCCCACAATAATTTCTCCATTTTAATAGCATCCACCAATCACGTCAGCGAAACACTTGCGTTCCGTGATTAACGTCCATACTTTATGCCATATAGTCTAATGGACGATGGATCAGCGTTAGTTATCGTTAAGGATAAAGCAACCAGTAACTGCGTCTCGAACCCATACCTTGATGTAGCATTTCAGAGACGCAGCAGACTGACCGGTGACTTAGCCACATCGACCACCCAGCCTCATATTTATCTTCTGAAACGTATTTAAATTATAATAATACTAACTGTAAGAAAATTATATTATAAATGAAAACTGTATTTCGAAAATTAAATACAATAATAACTTCCAAAAAATTACAGTATATTTTTTAGATTTTTCGAAATTGGTTCAATTGATTTGTGACCATCAGTTTTGTTTCAAAATGAATTTGGGACGGGCAACTTAGGCGCATTAAACAACACGCAAAAATCTGCTCATTTATCATTAGAAATGCGGCACGATCTTAGAATAGCCAACGATCTTCACTATTAGAATAGTCCACTATATTCGACAAATTCGTGTATTATTAAAACCTCTCAAAACTAATCAGAATTCACATTGATCTCTTTTCTTGGCTGCCTGTTCTCGAATCCTCATGCCGATTACTTACAGGAAACAATTGCAAACGCAATTAGATTGCATTGGATTAGCTAAAACGATGTTCTCTCTCTCTCTCTCTCTCTCTCTCTCTCTCTCTCTCTCTCACACACACACACACACACACACACACACTCACTCTTTGCTCCCTTGAATTTTCGGTATTATTAAATTATTGAATCTTGCGAATTATGTTGTGTGTTTAATTGGAGAATCAACGATCAACGACCAATTTGCCAAGCGCTGACAAGTAATTTTTTATGTTGTGTACTTTATATCAATAACCACACAATTCTTCTTTTTTTTGTTAGTTTTAAGGCGAAAAGCACATTGAGGCTATTATCGTCTCCCTAAATGTAAGTGTGAGTGTAAAGTGTTAAAGTTGTAAGTGTAAGTGTGTGTTAGACTCGGGTACCGCGAGGGACGTCTAAATCCTTTCAATAGGTGCAGCTAGCCTGCACCTTACTGCGGGTTACACAATTATTATGCCGCTGACAATCAAAAACCTCCTTCTTATGTATAACTTTACACCTTATCTTCAAACACTGACTGTGCAGGCTAATTCCTTCTTTATCTGTAACATATATACGAATGTCAGTAACATTCATGGTTTTTTTATATAAAATGTTCATGTATAAATAAATAAAACAAAATCTTTAAAAAATCTGTCTCCTAACCAATTTCAAATAATTTTATTTTTGAAATATATTTATTTGTATTAAATTCATACTGCTTTCATTCGACCAATTTTTAATCACAATCGATAAATACAGTTAGGAATAAAACCATTCTATATTTCAAAACTATGAAATTGTTATGAGAGAAAAGTTTGTAATTTGTTTTGCCGTTGTGTTCGAGGTAGTTAAAGCACCTGTATGACAGCTGTGTCTACGAACTCGCGCACTTCGAGATTGTAGGTTCAAGATTAGAGTTACTGCCATAGGCTTAACGTTAACGTTCTTTATTTTCATTAAGCTGATTTAAAAAAAATATTTTTCAGTAACATTGTTAACTTTTTGAACGTAGCAAACACTAGAAAAAAAATATAAATCTGTAATTTATTTATAAATAATTGCTGACCATTTCATTTTATAAAAATGTTAAAGTAAAAACGTTTTGTTAGTCAAATGTCTCGTTTGTTTAACCATTTAATTTTAATAATTCTAATCGAACAACTGTGAACGTTTCTACAATGTTTTAATTGTAATTTATATTGTTTCATTTTTTTAAAATAAACATATTAATTTTTAAAACAAAGCTTTAGTGTTACATTTGGCGAGAGGAGTCAATAGAAAAAAGTCTGTCGCACGGAAGAATGTATCGGAAATATGGAACAAACGTGCACACGAATTTCGTCTCTCTATTTCTGTCTCTTTCTTTTTCTTCCTCCTTTTAGTACACGCGTATTTTATGAAAACGTTGTGTTGCTTTGGTTTCGGTATTTTTCCTTAGTTGAAGAACTCGTGCAAGTTGTAACCGTTTATTATACATTCTAAATTGATATAAACGTTTATAGCAAAGTAATTGTTGTTAATATTGCTACTTTTTAACAGCATAACCTGAAACTGATTATAACCTACTAGAGCCTGATTACAGCTGTTCATAAAATCAGCTGTTCTTTATGAATTAATATAAAACAACTGATCTTTTACTATAACTATAGTAAATAATATCTATTTACTATTTATTTCACGTATTTATTTATTTATTTAAATAAAACAAGATTTTCGTAAACATATTTTCCGACTAATTATATATTCAGCAAAGATAGCATTATCAAGAGCTTTACTTCTGTTGGTAATTCCCCGAGTTCCACACGTGTACTTTTTTCGATCTCTGAAGACTTTTTGTATTTAGAAATGTTACGATCGAGCCATTCGTAAGAGAACGATTCATCTAAAAAAACTTAACCGTGTTTTGCCGAATGAAGGTTTTGCTTGACCTTGCTTTTATTTCGCATTGTAAAATAACACACACTCACACACGTAGTAGAGAGGAGAAGCACGTTACTAAATACAAAGACACCCTCAAGTTATTGTCAGGCTATACAATGTACAACCAGTATCTGCCTACCTGGTCACGAGCTCTTCCCACCCGTTAACACGTGCCGGGGTGTCTTATCCCTGACAGTGGGTCTGTTGTCCTCCAACAATGAATTGTCCTTAATCGTGAACGTGCCTAGGCTGCTTTATATTATACACATAATGGAACATTGCTTAAACATCAGTTTTTTAATAATAATCATGGCGAAATGGGTTTGTTTCTCTTTATTTACAAGTTTAGAGAGTAAATTTTGTTTCGATCTTCTTCTTTTCGGCTTAAAACATTTCGTCGTCTTCCGATTCCTAGCTTCAATTTTTCTCTAACATTCCATAGATCTTGATCCAATCCCCTCTCAATCACCTCATCAATTCCTTCTCTCCAACTAAGTCTTCCACTTTTTCTCCGACCATGTAGTTTCCATTTTATAATATGTTTGGGAAGTCGATTTTCGTCCATCCTTTGGACATGACCAAACCATCGATATTATTTTGACTAAATTTCGTCTACAATGGTGTGCTTCGCATCCATGATAGCACGGATTCTTAAATGTGTTACCTTTTCTTGTTTTGACCGACCTGAGGCTCTTCGCCAACAGTCCATTTCTGTAGCTTTAAGATATTTTTCTGTTTTTTATTTCAGTGGCCATTATTTGCTTATATATAATTGCATTATGTATTCTATGTGTATTTATTTTTGATATTTTCGATCTGTTGATCCCATATGATGCTATTCAGTATCATTATTGCTCTACTTTCCAAAGTGTTTCGTTGTTTTATCGCTTTGTCTAATAGTCCGTCACTCGTATTTGTTTTTATAAAAAAGTTGAACTAATTTCACTATCCATTTTAAAATGCTTTATACACTGTAGCAACTACGATGAAGCTTAAAAGATAATATTTATAGGTGACAGCAAGACAAAGTTTTATTTTAAACTGCGAAGTAATAATTTAGCAAAGTTGGCATCTGAAAGTTCCTTCTAGCGGCGACTTTTTATTACAAAATGAGCTATTGGATTACAAATCGTAACTCCCAGATCTGGGAGCGCCGAGCTTGACCGTTACTCTACTTTTTTAAGACTTTTAAACTCCAAGAAAGTTTAAACTGCTAATAAGTTACATGCAGATTTTATTGCTGATAATGATAGTGAAATCAGAATTTTGAAAAATAGAATAAACAAATTATTTTTGAGAATTCACTTTTTTCATGTCAGCTAGACAGCTGCGTTTCGTGATTATTTTAATTTTTCATTAATTATGAAGTATTGATCTAGAAGAAAAATATTCACTCCGAACTTTCGACCATTCCTGATACACTAGTGTGTCGTATTTATTTTGTA
Organism: Callitettix versicolor; assembly: GCA_022606455.1. NCBI lineage: Eukaryota > Metazoa > Arthropoda > Insecta > Hemiptera > Cercopidae > Callitettix > Callitettix versicolor. The sequence continues at coordinate 71,354,628 of CM040188.1, read as the reverse complement.
TTTACGTAAATTTAGTGTGTCGTGTTTACCTAGAAGAACTTTCAGAAAAAATTCTTTCTCCTTCTTTGTTGTAAAAGTATCTTATATTTAAAAAATAATGACAGACTTGCCAAAAATGTCAACTTGCTCATCACACGAAGTAAACATTATATATATATATATATATATATATATATATATATATATATATATATGTGTGTGTGTGTGTGTGTGTGTGTGTGTGTGTGTGTGTGTGTGTGTGTGTGTGTGTGTGTGTGTGTGTGTGTGTGTGTGTGTGTGTGTGTGTGTGTGTGTGTGTGTGTGTGTGTGTGTGTGTGTGTGTGTGTGTGTGTGTGTGTGTGTGTGTGTGTGTGTGTGTGTACTGTGTACGTGCGTGCATGCGCGCGCTCTCTACAATAAAATGATAACTGCTGCATAAATAGCTCATTTTCTAAAACAAATTCGCTCATAATTAATATTGTATGTAACAATCTGATACAAGGAAGCCTCATAATTCTGTAAACCGAATTCCAGTCGAAAATAGATTACTTTACTAATAAGATCCAAATATAAATAGGCCTATTTGAATTTAATAAAATTTTGAGACCTTTAAAGTAATAAAATACACTTAATTATACAACAAACAGTTTTTTTTTTATAATTTCTTTGATGAAGCACTACAAAAAGCGCTTTTGTCGTTTATCGCAAACATTGTAAGGGCTAACAACCACAAAAATCTAAATTTTTTGAAATTCTGAATTTACATAAATAATCGTAAACGCAGCTTTCTTTTTGACGTGATGGAAGCTAATTTCTAATACTTTGTCTACTTTACAATTATTTGTAAATGTGGCTTTATCATTATAACCATCACTTTTAACTTTAAAATGTTAAGATGAAAACTTTTAACAGTTTAAAATCTGTAATGACCACCATTTTGAAACCTTTGGCGTTTTTTTTACTGGTTAACAAGCTTGTTCAAGCTATTACTATAATTGAAATTTCGATCCTATTACATTTTGAAATTAAAATTAAAAATATGAAAACGAACGAGCGTCAAGTTTAAATTCAAAGTTTTGATAGATTTTCAAAATTGTAAATGCCGATTCATGCCAATTTAAACTGTGATTCTATAGTGTTGTCAGGTTTCCAAGGATTTTTTTTAAGTTTAAATGGTCATCTTTTTGAAACCATTGAGTGGATTTTTATATTGAACGAAAGTATCTAAGCTGTTATAAAAATTGATTACTTTACTAAAAAGAAGTTTAGTAAAGTTTTTGAATAGGAAATTAAACACATAACAAGGAACAGAATAGTCTAAAAATAATGTTATTATAAAAACCAAAAATGTGATAATAAACAAATAATATTAAAGCATAAAAGGCATATTTTTTTGTTTTGTTATTTTAAGGCGAAAAGCACATTAAGGCATATCGTCTCCCTAAATGTAAGTGTGAGTGTAAAGTGTTAAATTCGAAAGTGTAATTTTGTAAGAGTACGTGTGTGTTACACTCGGGTACCGCGAGGGACGTCTAAATCCTCTCAATAGGTGAAGCTATACACACACACACACACACACACACACACACACACACACACATATATATATATATATATATATATATATATATATATATATATGTATATAGCCGCCTCGGTGGTCTAGTGGATAGCGTACTAGGTTTTCACCCCGAGGACCCGGGTTCGATTCCCGGCGAGGGCTTGGCATTTTCATACGCTATACATCATCCCATCGTCTGCATTAGCCCAAGTGTGCACAATAGTCGGACGTTAAACACCAAAAAAAAAAAACAAAAAAAAACAAATATATATATATATATACAGTAAAATATATGTCGACGCACACAAAAATCAGACACTACAACACAGTCGTAAAACCGGAGGCATTATACGCAAGCGAGACGCACAAAAGGTACCATGGAAGACATTTTGAAGGAAGAAGCAAAATCTTGTAGAAGATCAGTCCACAAGATAACTAATCGGTTGGCCCAAGATTAACAGAAGATGGATACAGGTTGCACTCCCGGAAGACCACAGAGAAGATATCGAACCTGGCAGCAGATATCAGAAGAAGGAGGCTTCGGTTCTATGGACACACCAGTAGACTCCCAACAACGAAACTTGCCAACAGAATCCTTAAGTATATACAAAGAGTCAAATCAACAACATCTTGGATCACATAATAGACCTACATGATACAGAAATAGACTGAATAGACATTGAAGACAGGAACGCATACAGGAGAAAGATGTTCGGTTGGAAGGTCCCAGAGAATGAAATCCCAAGGAGAGCAGGGGTAAAATGGACGGAGGAGCGGAAGAGGATCCATGGGGACAGGATGAGGGAGGTGTGGAGGATTAGAAGGAACAAGACATGAGTCGGAATGCTTTGCGTGATCCAACAGGGTCATACGCAAATAATAATAATAATAATGTATGGCCTATATATATATATATATATATATATATATATATATATATATATATATATATATATATATATATATAATTCAATTTAATTTTAGATTTTGCAAAAACAAGAATTTTTTTTAAATTTTACAATAAACCATCAATTACAATTTTGAAAACCCCTCATTCTAAACTGGTTATTAGGGTGCGTTACCTGAATAAGAAACTGAGCAGTTTATTTCTTCTTTATTCTCTAACAAAAACAGTTTTTAGAAACAAAATAAATAATAATTAGATCTGGATACAAAATTAATACATTTTATATATTCACAAATTGTTACAAACAAAATATAGCTTGTAAACATAAAACTAATGCAATTAAGAATGCCCTTTGGTCTATCGGCGCCGTCACCCAGCTGCAGAAGTGGACGTCTCAAGTTACCCCTCCTCTCTGCGACCGGTAAACATCGCTTAATCTTTTTTGTTAATGAACAAACAGTCATCTATTTGACCAAGAGACTTGGAGTCAGCTGTATATTTACAATGAGACAGAACACATTAATGTAATGGACAGAAGGAGAAATACCGCAGCGAGTAAATATTGATAGGGTTCAGGTAGCACTTGGGCACTTATTAATCTTAAATTATTTCATTATGCAGATGCTTCATTAAAACACCTGGACAAAGACCCGCTGTGGCCTATATTTCATTGGTAAACTAACTAATGTCGTAGTTGGTTTAGTTGAGATGTGGTCTGCTAGAGATCGGTAAGTAACTTGTCTAGTAATATATTTTTAGTAAGTTTACAGGCTTTAAATAGCTCATGATTTAGGTTTGCAGAGTTGATCTGAAAAATAAATGTTTGTTTTACTAAACAACGTGTTGTTTCAGCTTTAAGAAACAAGTTTTATTAAACACACATTTTAAATAGTCAGGTGGTTTTAATTGTTAATGCTTTGCTATTAACTAATCAGCTGTTTCAAACTTTTATTGTTAACAAAGAGGCATAATAAAAAACAGTGATTAGTAAGAATATTCTAGTGCACATTTTCAAAAATAACCAGTGTTTACAATTTCTGATTTGATTATCTCAGTCACAGTCCATACGCGAAAAGCTAACAATGTGAAATTCTTTTTATATTCTTCTTCTTTTCTGCTAAGATTATTGTCACTATGTTCAGTATAATAATCTGCCTTCCCTAGCTTTGTCAATTCGTCTTTCGTTGACGCGTTTCGGAGAACCTCAACGTTTTTGAAGATGGAAATAGCTTTTGAAGATGGAGTTTCCCTGAAACACGCCAACGAAAGAAGAATTGACGAAGCTAAGGAAGGCAGATTATTATACTGAACACGCTAACAATGTGATTTCCGTTCAAAATTAGTAAGCTGATTCAAAAACTAATTCTGCAATTTTCTTAATTTAAATTTTTTGTAACGTAAATCAGGATTTTTTTTATAAACACGTTTAAATATTTTACGTATCATATGACTTTGGTATCAAATAACCATGATCACATAATTAATTACGATATCTTTCTGCTTCAAAATTATTGGAACAACAGCAATTTCTGTTATGAATTTATACAGGGTGAACATACTGTATTTGCATTGTTTAAAAACATATTAAGAAATACGTTTTTCTACTAGAGGTCCAAAGCTTCCATTATACTGGTTTTGACATTCAGCTATGTAGCTTATTGTACACCTTCGTCCACACATTCAACCTTCCCAATCCGACGTCAGGTCTTTAGAGAACCATGAGATGCTTCGGATGATGCTTCATCAGACTGTTCCATCGTCTGTTCCTCACTCCATAGAGTGCATAGGGATTCAAAATGTTTGCTGTCCAAAGCTGAACAGTCAAAAAGTATGCGCTGAGCTGTTTCCTCAGTTCCTACACAAAAGATTTGTCATATGAAAGCTATTTTGTGTAGATAACTGCGTAATGTCCAGTGATCCGTCAAAAACCCTGCCACTCTCTGCAGATCCGTCCTGTTCAGTCTAAGGGCCTCGCCTGTGAGGAACATAGTTGGACGTGCAAGCATCCTCTTTGACTGTATAAGACCGCCTATACTATCCCTAGAAACTCATAGACATGCCTGCATGCTCTTCCTCAGCAGATTCTGAGGTAATAAAAGGGCTGTCGGCTCTTGTTCTGATACATTGATCTGCTTCTCCATTTCTCATTAAGATCTGATGTCCTAGAACCCTCAACAACTGGATTTTGTTAGTTTTCGCCAGGTTTTTAGTGGTAAGATGACAGTCCCAAAATGTCTTTGAATTATAGCTGAGGTTTGTCAGAGTCAGTAGTGAAGCTCTACTCTCATAGTTTATATAGATGGTCTTTCCTTTGTATCCTCTGTAGTTCTTCCGACAAACTCTGTGCGGCCAATGACTTCCACCTGAAAAACTGTTATCAGCATTTCGAAACATATGCTAATGCACTCTTTGGGTCTGACTCCATATAAACACCCAGTACTTTATGTGTTTTTTGATCCACCTGTGTACCAGGTCAGTGCGTTTCTCAAATATTTGGGGATTCCCCTTGAGACCATTTTCTGTCATGACAATTGACACGATACAGTATCTCAAGATCTATGCTTAATATCAAAGTTATGCTTAATATAAAAACGTTTAGTATTTATAAATACACCTACTGTGTTGAGAGCTGTTCTGAATTATCGAGTAACAGAAAAACTAATTATCCGCATCGTTAATTACGTCAACTGAAATTATCGACATGATTACAAAGATGGCGGTGCCAGGTGACGTCCAGTAGGACACGTGCGCGTTGGGTTTGACCAAAGCATTGCAACTGACATGTTTGCACAACTCGGTTTACGTAATTTGAATATAAAAGTAAACTTATAAGCTACACGAACATCTTTTTGTTTCATAGTAAGTAAGTGAAAGGTTGATGATATTTTGATAGTACTGTCATATTTCTTTGTCAAACAATTTTGAACAACTTTATAAAGACCTACGAAAATGAAATTTTTCACGGTGGTTCATTTTATAGCGTCGATACACACTAAGGCTGGGTTTTTTAAAAAAAAAAATAGTCTGTTAAGTGAATTCAAATAGCTTTTTTCTAGAACATGAAAACCTCCGGTTTTATTTACTATTTGGAATTTACCCGCGTATGGCAAAACACATGAAAATCTTTTCTTTGTTGTATTTAGCTGTACCTATATGTAGCTGTGACATCATATAAGTTATAGGGCCTATATATATATATATACATATATATTTATGGATATGTCTATATATATATATATATATATATTTATTTATATATTTATATATATCTCTATATATATATTTATTTATTTATTTATTTGTGTGTGTGTGTGTGTGTGTGTGTGTGTGTGTGTGTGTGTGTGTGTGTGTGTGTGTGTGTGTGTGTGTGTGTGTGTGTAGACTATATGTAGTTATGACTGTAAATAGCTGCAACTATATACGAAGTGTGTTAAGAAAGTAACGAAAATTTTTTAATTTTTTTCTTGGAGAGTCCGATTGTCAAACATTTTTTTTATTATGTCGGTATACATGCCCTTGAAGTATGATAAAACTTTCAGCTGTTTTCATTTTTGACTTTGTCTGTGACAGCCACTAAGGCTAGACGTGTTTTTATGAGCTCGGCGATTTTCGTTTGTTAAAAGAAATGGATCAAAGAATGTGTGTCAAATTTGGCGTAAAAAATGGAATAAAGTGTGTGAAATGTTAACAAAGGCCTATGGTGAGTCTGTTATGAGTAAAGCAAGAGTTTACGAGTGGTATAAGCGTTTCCAAGAAGGCCGTGAACACGTTGAAGATGACGAACGCCCTGGACGCCCCAGCACAACAACCGATGAAAACGTGGAAAAAGTGAAAGAAATGGTTATGAACAATCGCCGAATCACAATTAGAGAGATCGCTGATGATGTTTACATATCGATTGGATCAAGTCATAACATTTTTTTCCAATGTTTTGTGTATGAAACGCGTGGCAGCAAAATTCGTTCCAAAATTGTTGAATTTTGAACAAAAACAGCGGCGAATGGAAGTTGCTCAGGAGTCACTAAATGAAGTCAAGGACGATGCATAATTACTGAAACGTATTATAACAGGTGATGAAACATGGGTTTACGGATATGACGTCGAAACTCAGGCTCAATCATCCCAGTGAAGGCATTCTGGCTCGCCAAGACCGAAAAAGGCTCGACAAGTGCAGTCGAACGTGAAGGTTATGCTCACGGTGTTCTTCGATATTAATGGCATAGTGCATCATGAATTCCTGCCACCAGGTGAAACGGTCAATAAAGAGTACTACCTACACGTTCAACGCCGATTGCATGAAGCAATCCGAAAAAAACGCCCGGATATGTGGAAAAACAATTCATGTCTTATGCACCACGATAATGCACCAGCTCACACTTCATTGCTTGTTCGTGAATTTTTGGCCAAAAACAGTACTGTAACGATGCCCCAGTCTCCATATTCGCCAGACATGGCTCCGTGTGACTTTTTTTTACTTCCAAAAATAAAGAGAACCTTAAAGGGCTGTCGTTTTACAGCCGTCGATGACATTAAAAGCGCATCGCTGAAAGAACGATCTCAAGGCTATCTCAAAGATCGAGTTTGAGAAGTGTTTCGAGAATTGGAAGAAGCGCTCACACAAGTGCATAATCTCCAATTGGGACTATTTTGAAGGCGACAACATCACTGTAGAAGAATAAATAAATATTTTGTTCAAAAAATTAAAATTCTCGTTACTTTCTGAACACACCTCGTATAGCTGTGACTATATGTATCTATGAATATATTTAGCCGTGAATATGTGAATATATGTAGCTGTGACTAGGTTCTAACCAATGCCATACTGCCATACTGCCATATATATATATATATATATATATATATATATATATATATATATATATATATATATATATATATAGAATATAGAATATATTTGACATATAGAATATATATATATATATTCGCCTTTTTTTGTTATTTTAAGGCGAAAAGCATATTGAGGCTATTATCGCCTCCTTAAATATAAGTGTGAGTGTAAAGTGTGTGTTATACTCGGGTACTTCGAAGGACGTCTAAATCCCCTCAATAGATGCAGCTAGTCTGCACCCCCCTGCGGGGTATATATATATATATATATATATATATATATATATATATATATATATATATATAATATATGTATCTTTAGACTAGGTTTTAAGCAATGTAACACTGTCATACGCCTATTTGACCTCTCAATCTCTCTAAAAAATTAACCCTTAAATAGCATTACATTGTCTTTTATAGCTATTTTCCTGTTCATTTATTCTGTTATTTTTAACCAGTTTATTTTAATCCCCTAATAAATAGATATTTATTAGTGTGTATGAAATATTGAGTATACTGCACAGGTCAATGTGTTTCAGGTCGTATATGCATGCGTGTGTGTCGTATAATATATGATGTAATATATACGCCACATGTGTAAGTTGTGTATATGTATATATATAATAGCCTATGTACGTATATATGTATGTATATACGTATGTACGTATATACGTATGTTCGTATGTACATATGAATGTTTGTTTGTATGTATGTATGTACGTATGAGGAAGCCATTGTGAATTTTTGAAATTCTTGTTTAAACATTTGGAGACGTTTAAACTGAATTCACTTTACAAAATATACAGTATTAAAATAAAATAGCTGGTAACATAATTGTAAGCTTCAAAAACTTTGTGAGTGATATGCTTTCAATAACAAATTCAAAATTCAATCAGTAGCTTTAATCATCAGATTTGAAAACCTAATTATTCAAAAACCTACAAACATTTTTTATAATCAGTGAAAATTTACAGACAAACGTAATGTGCATTGTCCTAAATTTAATTTCATCGTTTTATTTTGTTAAATCATTCTTAAATCACGTCATCACTTTCGCCTACACATCCTCCATCTAGTAATTAAGCAAATTGAAACATTATTATTGTACTATTTATCTATAAGAATATACATTCTAGTTTGCCAGCCTGACAATGTCAGGTACTACTTGCACGTATATTAATACTTGTGTTTCTATGTATTATTATTTGTTTGTACAAATTTTTTTGTTTACGTTTTTAATGTAGTATTTTTATTTTAACATAGTGCTCACTTAGAACAGATTTTTTGATTTTTTCCTACAAGAGAATAATAATATGCAATGCCTACAAATACAAAAACTAAACCTCTTTTCCACAAAATAAAAACTAAAACTAATTTTAACGATTTTTTTTTATTTTAAGGCGAAAAGCACATTAAGGCTATTATCGCCTCCCTAAATTTAAGTATGAGAGTAAAGTGTTGAAGTCGTAAGTGTAGTGTTGTAAGTGTAAGTGTGTGTTAGACTCGGGTAACGCGAGGGACGTCTAAATCCTCTCAATAGGTGCAGCTAGTCTGCATCCCCTGCGGGGAATTAAAAATATACAGTAGATAAGAGTAGTACAGTAGAATATAAGTAATAAGAATATAGAGTAGAAGTAATTTGACTATTTTGGTATTAAATCCTCATTTTATGTTTATTAGTATTTATTTTTAGGAAAAGTTTGTTGGTTTTTTATTCTCAGAAGATTTGTATCTGAACATACAAATCGTCTTTCAAAAAGTCCCCTACTGTTTGATCACACGTCTCAAAACGTTGACTTTCATCTGAAGTTTTGCGCGATTAATACAACCATGTTTAAATATTGTTTTCTTTTTAGAGAATATTTTTAGGAAAAATAATTGAGGTTCTTTTTCTTTTTTTAATACAAACAGAAAGTGAAATTTTACTGAAATAATAGTAGCAAAACAATAATTACTTTAAGAAAAATCTGAACCCATGGAAATAGAAACCGCGTGAGAAAGAACGTCTAGGCTGTATTAAAATTTCATTTTCAAAATGTTAAAGATAGATTACACCTTTAATAAATTATTTAACAGTAAAATACGAGTATACATTTAGAACATTGTAAATAAGTCTACTTATAACATTTTAGTGTCCAATTACTGACGCATATATGAAAACTAATACCATTCGATGTAAGTATACATAAAGATAATGAATGTGTAATATTAAGCGGCTAGAGGGATGTACAGTAGATAGAGGGAGAAAGAGAGACAGAGAGAGTAAGTGGTATCCAGGCAACAAGGAAAGTACGACCGCAGCGCTACTTGTGGCCAAAACCTGACACTCCATACATTACACTGTGCAGCTCCATATTTCAAATAACTTTAACAATGTAATATAGGCATCAATTGGTAAGCCAATGGAAAGATTAGTTTTATAATAAAAGAATTACTTTCTTATAGTACTATGGACAAAGAAAGTTTGTTGATCGTGCTTCATGGATCTTCAGAAGTTCTTTTTTCTGGACTTTTGATGCAATAAAAGTATCGCTAGCGACAAAACTAACAGACCGATTTTGATGAATATAAAATTAATAGAAAAGTTTTTTTCAGTTTAGTTCCAACGATTTTGTTCAAATTTTTTAAACTTTATTATTTCGGAAGTTAAAAAAACTTTAATTTGACAAAGTTTGTGTAATTTTTCTACTCTATTTATTTTAGCTGCCTTTAAATGGTATTTTCTTAAGTTAAATCGCAACATCTGAACAAAAGTTCAACAACCATTTGATGTCAAATATCATTCGTTACATATGGTTGAGTTTAAGGCCACCTAAATGTATCTGTTAAGTTTTATTTTGTTAAAATTTTTAGGGAAAATCATTTCTGAGTTGTTAAGTAAAGAGTACTTTTAGATAAATCTGAACTGTTTCTCCCAAGGAAATAGAAACCTCGTGAGAAAAATGTATAGACCTCGTTAAAATTTAATTTTCAAAACTTTCAAATAGTATTTACACCTTTAATAAATCATTTAAAATTAAGATACGAGTTCAAAATAGCGAAATCTTTTCAAATCTTCCGTCATCCTTTTTTATCTTTAAAGATTAATAACAGTTGAAAGTCATGTCTATGTAAAAGGAAACTAAAACAGGAATTTTTTTTATAATAATGTAACATATGATCTATATTGGTTAATTAGTTGCAGGATAACACTCTTTTAAAGCAATAATTTAATAACTTTTAATATAATTTTTATGTTTAATTGCAGAATTTAATTCTTTATATCATCTTCAACTTTTAACAACAAATATTTAAAACTTACAGAACGCAAGAAAACTTTATCCATTTTTAAAGATGAATCTCAACATTGTTTTATAAATATAGGAAAAAATTGGATCATACTTAACTGATTTTAAGTTAATTTCATGAAGACATAATTTAATGTGAGTTACCTACCTAACCTAGTAAAGAAGTAATATTTGTTTAATCAAAATACTTATAAATTACGAAAGCATGAGAAGTTGCTAACCTAACTAACGTTTGTCTAAACGTCGATGTGTAATCCTGAATGTAAAGTTCTAACATTACAAGTTAGGTTAGGTAGAATGTAGTGTCGCAAAGTTTGACATTGTAACATTGTAGCGATCCGTCAAGTCTGAAAGTTGGCAGTATTTGCATACCAGTGTTGCCATTCATTAGAAGCTGTTGTCAAATCAATTTAGGTAGTAACTTCCACGTAAAGCCAGGAGATGACGTATATTTTGAATGTAAAACTACTTTCATGCAAAGTGTAATTTGAAAGCAAAGTAGACTGCAGTGTGACCAAGTAATATCATTTTGTCTGACGTAGACATAAAATGGTTCCTCTTGGCTCGTTTGGAAATTGTAAAATTTTGTAAATTTGAACTGATTGAATTGCCTACAAAATAATTTTAAACAATAATCTCTAATCCAACGGACATGATCAAGCTCTACTATACTTTTGTTTATACATTGATTGGTGTCATATTTTAGTTTCAAGTATTAAGAAACCAAAAAAGGACACTAATGTTCTGGTGATGTATTTGTAGAATTGCAGAATTTTTCATGGAATAAAAATCACAGTTGATTAATTTTAAGGAAGTCCTAAAATTTTGTTTCAATGCAAACAACATAAAGTTTGCATGTCGTAAGAAAAACCTTTGTAAAAAAACAATTATTGTTATCAGTAGAATATAGTACATATTTAGGCAAAATAGATCAAATTGTTGGACAAATATTTCTGAATTAAGATATTTTAACGTAGACCCCTACTATTAAAGTTTTATACTAAGAAATCGTACAGTAGTAGCATGGTTGGTTTGTCAAAAGGTTTGGTTGTTAGGGCTATTAGAAATACAGATTTTTAAAAAATAAATCAGCCTTTTCGGTGCCCACCATTTTGTTTTAAAGAAGCGAAAGAAAGTTAGTAGTAGTCTAGATACTACTATGCATTTTATTTTAAAAAAATTTCGTTTAACATCACTTTGCGTTGATCCAATAAAAGATACATTTTTCTTTTAATTTCTGTAAAGTTTTTTTCTCAAGCCGTTTGGTTTAAAGCAGACAGCTCGTGATTTTTAAAAAAGTACATCAAGCATTTTGAGTGAGCGTCGTTTTGTTTTGAATGAGTTTGTGACAATTTAAGGTAAGCCTAAAACCAGCTAACAATTGAATTTAATAAATATAAGTTTGTTTAAATCCTTCAAGCTACGCTTTTTAACGTAATTGACTTTTTAACGTAAGCTACTTAAATCAGACATTTTAAGTGTCCGTAAATTTGTTTTTAAATAGGCTTATGACAATTTGGCATTAGGTTAAACCTATACAAAGCAACAAATAACAATGAAGAATACTTTCAGTGAAGTGCGTTAAGCTGTACTCTCGTGAAAACCGAAACAATAATACAAAAAAAAACCAAAACTTTCATTTTCTAGAAAAACTCATTTTAATCCATTTAGAAGATACCTACACCATTATAGGAACAACATTGTGATCACTGAGTGGAATCTATAGTCCTAAAGTGCTCAGTTACAACGCTTTCTCCAGTCCTAAACGCTTCAAAATGTCTAGAATTTGGAGCGGGTTCAATGCGGATAACTCCCTCACTTCTAATTGTTCCCAGTTCCTTATTGAGGTGTTTGCCGATGCTTGCTCTGCTAATTCCATTTCAACTTTCTGTTCTTTATATAAAGGACGTTCTGCTCCATGGCCAAACATTTTGCTGTGCGGTGAGAGCCTCTCGTTCTACTTTATATTCTTATTTATCGAACACCCACAAGTAGCTAAAGAAATGAGGTCTGTCCATAGAGAAGCCTGCATGCAAGGATAAGATACCGGTCTTCCAGGTCTCCGTTTGTGCTAAGTATAGTAAGTTAGAGAGAGAGAGAGAGAGAGAGAGAGAGAGAGAGAGAGAGAGAGAGAGAGAGAGAGAGAGAGAGAGAGAGAGAGAGAGAGAGAGAGAGAGAGAGAGAGAGAGAGAGAGAGAGAGAGAGAGAGAGAGAGAAAATGAGAGAGAGAGAGAGAGAGAGAGAGGAAAGGTAGAGAGAAAGAGAGAGAGTGTTGAGTAGATGAATGAGAGCAGTATGAGCTAGAGGTACGGTAGGATTGTTATGCCCATCAGCTGCTCACTTCAGCTGCCTCTACCGGAAGTACTTGCTTAACTTTGATTTGTTTTAGCACTTTAACGTTTGCACTTCTGTGTCGGATTTTATTTGGACTTGGCAAAAAAATAGATTTTAGTAATTTCTTGAACAAGTACGTTACACAACAACGTCCACTAAACAATTTCAAAATGGCAGACATTTCAAATCTTATAAAACTCATAAAGTTTATATTTTGAAAATCTGATTCCAACATCTTAGTTAGTTAAATTCTACATAAATTAGCGTTTTAAACTTTACAAATCCCAATTTTACGAAAATGATTCTGACGTTCAGGGTTCGTCTTTTTTGTATATTTTTAAAGTTAAACATTCTAGTTTAGGCTATACCAATTTGATTCAAATTTGTTTCGAAAATAGTTGTTGGTGTTAGTTCTGACAAGTTTGTTATCCAGTAAAATCTGTTTAAGAGCTACTGACATTACTTTTTATTAAATGTAACTTTCTAGTTTACATTTTTTTTAATCTGATTTTACCACCACATTCAGCGTTTAAAAATATGCATTTAAAAATTTTAAATTACTTTACAAATTCGAAAACTAGGTGCGTACACTGCGTTCAGACAGTGAATATAAACGTACTGGAATTATATCTCTTATGAGAGATATGTGAGCACTCGTTGCTGATGTCATCTTGTGGCATCTGTTCAATTACAGTTAAATAGATACTAGTACTTTTTATTTTCCCAATCGTCGACCACTGTGCTTACAGCTTGCAATACAGCGTTCTTAGCGGCAAATAGTCCAATTATTTGGACTTTATCCTTTAATATAGAGCACAGTTTTTATAATGGTGGCTGTACTTCTAGTCCGTTTATATTCAATAGTTCTGGGTACTTTTTTATATGTACAATGTAATTTTAAAACGTAAAATGTTAACTTTATTTATTAGATTTTTAAGTTGATAAAAAGTGTAATAAAAAAAATATTGTTTCAAATAGTCACCACCACGTCAGCGAGACAGCTGCGTGCCGCTTTTATTATATTTTATATTTAGTCATCGAATTGTGATTGACGTTTCATTTTAAAGCAGTGATTTCATCAATTGCTTTTGCCTTTTCCTTTTTGTCTAAATTGTTTACCTTTATAAAACACCAAATGCATGTGTTTTTTCGTTCAATTGCTTGTAAATTGAATAGGAAGAAATTCCGAAATGTATGAGCGACATATTTAAAATTTAATTCTAGAATAAAATAAAGAGAAGGAGTTTCAAGTTTAATGTTTGTTTTATGGGACTTTAATCCAATAGCTGACCATAAGTATTGTTCTTATACAATTCCAGAAAACATAACAAATGAATATTGCATATTTTTGTACATCGAAAATTGGTTAACCTTAGAGGGTATCCCGTAGTGTATGCGTTTTTTTTTTTTTTTTTTTTTTTTTTTTTTTTTTTTGAAAAAAAGATTCTCTAGCTAGGGAGGGAGGACAAGAGGACAAAACCACAGGACTCATTACAAGGCACTTAATAAGAAAAAAAACCATAAATAATTTTTTTATTATTTCGAATAATTTACAAGTATTTACAACAATAATTTGATATATAATAAAATTTTTAAAATTATTTCATTTTTAATTATGTATTTACAAATTTGTAATAAATAAATTTATTATTAATTTCCCTTATCAATTAGTCTGAGAACATGATAAGTACGTACCAGGGAGAAACCGTGTGTAATCTATGCGGGACAGATGAGTAAACTGCAGGTCAACACAATCTGTGATTGAGAGGTTCTTGCCAGCAAGACACAAAAGGTGTTTGTCTATCCAGGACCTGAGGACCTCCAGCTGAATGACTGAACTTGTACCAAAGAGGCTTAGTTGTACAATAGACCGTGTGTCCACGATACCAAGAGGTATCAAATCCAGTAAACTCTAAAACATCTATCCACAACAATTAGGCGTTACTTTGATCCGTTCCTTACAGTATTTTAATCTAAACAAAATCCTTAAGGAAAAATCTATAAATCAATGCAACTTTTTCACTTTACCCAAATAGCCACAAAAAATTCAAAAATCCGCCAAATTTTTCAAAATTCGTTTAACAGATTTTGCTCCAAATTTCAGAAGTTTATAAAGATTCATGAGTATCAAATTTAAAATCGATAAATTCGTTTACAAACCGTAAACTTCTTTCATTTAAATTTACATCAATAAATACTTATGAAGTTGCGTGGGCGTGTTTTATTCACCAAATGTAATTAAATTATTTGCGAAATCTGATGAACCGATTTTGAAAAATTCAACTGATTTTTCAGTGTTTTCAAAATCTGTTAAATCTGATTTTTTTTAGAAATAACAAGCACTTGTTTTGTTCTTGTAATTTTAGACAACATTTGAGCCCATTTCAAATTTTAAAGCAAGATTCAAAATATTTTTGGAATTTGTAAACAGACCGTTGCGAGAAATAGGAAAACCACATTCATGCAAGTATAATCGAAACCGGTTGATTAGTTTAGCTCATGCGGTGTACGTGCTCAAAACACACACACACAGATTCAAGTAAATATCTTTTTTCAAGTCTGAGAGACCTAGAAACCTATTTACAATTACCATACTTCCGTTACAGCCTGTATAGTATAATGAGAAAGTTGAATGTACTTGGAAATGTAATAGATACTTCGCGTAAAAAAATGACAGTGCATAAACATTTGAGATAAGAAAATAAGGTTAGGTGTGCTATATAGATTAGTAATACTGAAATATGGGTGGCAAAGTTAAACTCTTATTTCCACCACTTTCACATTATTCCAAGGTTTTTTAAAATTTGTTTACCCAAGCAAGACAATTGATCATGTTAACCCTTGGTTTTCTGCTCATTTTTTCTTAATTTACTTAGTTCTCTTCATTTCCAGTGGAACATAGTCCACATTTCTCCATCGAATCGGGTGTCCTACCTCAAAGTTTATCTGCTGTCAAGCTCTTCTACGTCTCTTCACCTCTTCCAATACTCTTCTGCGCTATCTACCTCATTAGGTCCATTCCAAAGCGATGCACACCTATGCTTAGTAAAACACACTGAAAGAAGTATTTATTTTGTGTTTTTCTGTTCAACTTAAATTTTACCCCATTCAATTCTAACAATTAATTTTTTATTTTTCATTTTAAAAAATGCTTCTTTACGCCCCATACGGCGAATTTTACGGTTCAGTAAAACTGAATTGAGTGAAAAAGTGAAGTATTCATGAAACAGCTGGTGTTTGGAAAAGATGGTTATTACAGCGGCCCCAGTCAGTGAGTTACAATAATATGTACAACAAAACCAACGACCTGACCATAGATAAACTACTTAGTTCGAGTACTGAAAGGCGAAAATAAAATAATGGTAGGATTAGAAGTTTAAAATGAATAAAATTAATGAAATATTATTAGTCATTAATTTTGGTTATAATAATATAAACTGCAAATATAAACAAGTGTTATAATTAGCACTAAGAATGTAAAAACGTATAAGGCTGACGACATAAGAACTACATTTTTGAAGGGAGTACGTCTTTATACCTTGTTTGGAATTTTTTGTGGAGCAATGAAATCGAATTGAGAGTAACGTAACGAAAGGATAAACTGACAAACGATGGGGCAACTACAAGTCGTCAACCTCGTTTAAAGTCGATCCCGGATACGGTGTAAACAGGGACATTATCAAGTAGCCTATTCACTTCGAAGGCGCATAGTTCCTACGCACCATTTATTATTTTTGTAAATATCTAAAGCAAATAAATAAACTAAATATTATCAATCTTTTTAAAATATCGATATCCCTACTTTATATGTTACCTACAGTTACCTTTTCAGTCCTTGGAAGAAATACATTCTTTTATTTACATTCTTAAATACATTAAATACATTCTTAAATTTTAAATTATAAATTTTTATTTCATTGAATTACTTAGAAATCACTTTAATATGTTTATATTGTTTAAGATAGTTAGAATATTTTTAAACTTTTAATTTCAAACACACACACACACACACACACACACACACACACACACACACACACACACACACACACACACACACACACACATATATATATATATATATATATATATGAAATTAACAATATCGTTAACCAGTAGAATTCGTTCAACAGTTCCAAAATGGTAAATGTATCAAATCTTTAAAAATTATTAACTTTTTTTCTATTAAATATTTTGAAAATCCCATTTCGCCATCTTAGTCAGCGTTAAAAGTTGCATAAATTAGCATTTATAATTTTCAAAATCCGTTGAAATTAACAAACTAATTTGACGGATTTTAAAAGCGAATTGAAAATTGAAAATGCTAATATATGCATAATTTAATGCAGTTTGTGATGGTGAAATCAGACTTTTAAAAGTGAAAGTAAAGTAAAAAAAAGTTACTTTTGGAAATTCGATTCCATCACGTCAGTGACGCGATTACTTTGATTTTCTTGTTAATCTTCCAAGGAACTACTGTGCCAAATTTCATTTCTTTCTATTTTGGGAAGGGGTGAAATAGATAAGTACTTTGTACAACGGTGTATACAAATATAATGTAGTTCTTTAACTGTTCTATTTAGTTTTATTATTCAGAATATTACAATAAATAACAAATGAAATGTTTGTGAAAAACATATTTAAAAAACAGCGAGATTTTTTCTACAAAGAAAATTCTTGTTACAACAGATTTACTTTTCTTACAGACAACCCGAATAGAGTGAAAGTTTAAAACAAACCTCCGGTATTGTCCTAATTGAACGAATTTTCTCATTGTTGATCCACTCGCTGAGTAAAGGACAAATCGCTTATTGTAATTAATTCTCCCACCCCCGCTTTTTCAGTCGTCGTCATTTCCGGTCGATACACTTTCAACGGTGTTTTCTAATTTTCATTACTCTATTTTCTTAAGTAATTAACCCGCGTTTTACATTAGGAAATCACTTTGTTTCCTCTTATTTATACTCCGCCGTGCACTAACTTTCACGGGCAGTAATTTCAATCATCCCCCCCCCGAGATAAACTATTAGCGGATAAATTGACAATCAATTCCAATTACGTAAAAGAGAGCGCGCTTATTGAACTTCCGTTTTCTCTTCCTGGAGTTTTAAATCAATAGAGTTGCTGGTTATTAAAAGAAACTGAACAGATGCGATCAATTTACGCGTATGTTGTATTTGAAGTTGGTTGCTTATTAATTGTATTTATTTAACAGGAAATCCTTATCAATTTCGCAGGCCAACACTGCCTATTTCGTAATCAACTAAAGCAGACCGATGGTATGCAAAACAATAACAATAAACATAACCTCAACGATAAAGTAATTAATTTTTCAAAAACATTAAACAAATTTTCTGTAGTTTAATTAATTTTGAAAAATAACGGTACTTTAGATTTAATTAGAAAAACGGTGTAATTTATGAAGTTTTATAATACTAACGAATGAACCAAAAAGTTTACAATTCGAGAATAAACAAACCTTTATGTTTGCCGTAATCAGTGTTTAATATTATTATTTTGGTTTATCCTCAAAACGTAAATGCATTTTATTTAAAATTTGGTTCGTCTACTTTAGCCTAAATAAAACAAAAAAATTCAAAAATATTTGATGATCCGTTTTTACAAATGTTTGGTAGGTTTTCTTCGAAAGCTTCCGACCTGCTTTCTGAGAGAATAAAGTTTTGTTTGGAAACTATATCAGTTTTTTTACCAAAAAAGTAGCTTTAAAACGTGTTTATTTAAAAACTAACTTGCATGCTATTGTTTATTAAAATCAGTCAATTAGTTTAATCTTTAATTACGTGGACTCATGTTCAATATATTTAACCGTTAAAAAAGTAAATTTTTGTTTAAAATTTTGTGACGGTGCAATAAATATATAAATTTGTTTTGTTATTTTTAATAAATATTACTTAAATTTATTAATGAATCTACAAAAAACGTTGAAAACAATTGTTCACGAATTACTCGAAATGAGTTTACAGATTCAATTTGTACACATTGTAAGATAAAATACGAAATGGTAAGCGCTTACCATAAAAACTTTCGTTAAAATTTAAGTTTTTTTATTGTTGTTAACTTAAAATTACTTAAGCATTGTTCGACTCTTATATAAATATTTGTAAACAAAACTTTAATTTATACAAACGTGAGCAAAAAATGTTTTCCTTTTTATTAAATACATTGACAAATAATTGTTTTAGATGTTGAAACCGTTTTCAGTTTTATCTTATGTAGCCACCTGTAGAATTTAATTCTTAAAATTATTAGTGACCTAATAAAATGGAGTTGATTTCAAAGTTACAATAAAGATAGATATTATATTTAACATGTAAATTTTTTTTAACAATTGCCATTCAACCTTGAAAGTCTAAACAATCACAATTTTATTGGAACCGTTTTTACTGAAATCAAACTAATTTTTATACGTTAAGAGTTCAATTTATATTTAAAATTATTACTAAGGACTTAAATTGATATTTTAACTTTGAAGTATATTAAAAGAAAAATCCAGTCACTTTATACTATTAAATACTTTTACAGATTATTTTAATAGAAAGTTGTTAAAAACAACTATTTAATTCCAAGTACTCTGAATCCAAAATGGATTTTGCTTGGTTGTATGTCCAGCTGTAAGTCAACACATTTAGTTTTCGGCTAAACAACAAGCCATGTTTTATGAAATTAACCATCAAACCATAGTTTGTAGCTGGTTTCTTTATTTTTCAATTTTTTTCAAGCCAATTTTCGGTCACAATAAATAACGTTAACTATTGGGTTTTCTTAAAATTTTAATCATTTAGGGTGATCAAAATTTTATTCAAATGAAGATAACAAGTAAAAAAAATTAACGGTATCACTGCAGCGCCAAGAAAACCTAGTTCGGAAAAGACCTAATGAAATCTTAAAGGTTGGTACGATTGGTTCACCAAATTATTCTCAAGTTTCGGTCACATGTGTAGATAAATAACTTCAGCCAATGTAGTTAATTTTAAATATTAGAAATGCATACTTCGGAAGCATATTCAAAGAAAACTAAAAATAAACTTTGACCTCCGTCAAGTATTTTTACACTTTGTTCTGAAACTGTGAATTTATTGAAACTAATTAGTGGACAAGTTGTCGAGTAGTTATACAATTACCAATTACTAATTACAATGTTAAAATTAAAAAAAAAATAGATTATTTTATTACGTCACAGATACAAATATTAAAGTAACAAAGTTTTTTATGCGAAATTAATCAGCATTTTTTTAAAATCTACCAAATGACCTTGAATAATGATTTTGAATAATAAATATTCAGTTAAAATTAAAACTAAGAAATGGGTTGCATCCAATATTTGAAAAGTATTTGAAATTTCGTATCTACCTTTGGCAGATAATCATAGATCTATCGATTGTCAAAACAACTTCACTTGTGATGTTTTATATATCGGTATCACTGATATAATGATAATGATTTAACAATGGGATTTCTGTGTTTTTGGATTGTCGCTAGATCCGCCTATGTGAACTTAGATTATACAAGTTAAATAACCTAGTGTCAAATTGTGGACTTTTACTGTAACTTTTTTTTCAAATTTGCTATACCTTCTACAATTATTAACCTTTAACTACGCGGACAAACATACATTTAACTTGTCACATAAATCAGAGATTACAGTATGAGTTCAATATATTTAACCGTTAAAAAAGTAAATTTTTGTTTAAAATTTTGTGTCGGTGCAATAAATGTATAAATTGTTTCGTTATTTTTAATAACAACCGTTATTAAAACCGTTTTAGACACATTAAAACATCTAATTTGTTATTTGTTTTAAATTAGGCAATTTCTGTGTGTTTTGATTTTCACAATTTGGTGTGAGAAATTCTTCTGCATAATATGCTTATAAATCACTTGCTGTCTATTCACTTAAAGATATTCTGTAATTACTCGTTAAAAAAGTAATTCTATTACTCCAAACTGGCAGGACGTTATAATACGTTGTTAGATAGGGATCAGGATTAAACAGGAACAGGATGCAGAATTAAATTCAGGAGCGTCCCGAAGTAACTGGGAAACTAAGGGCGTAGCCGCAAGTGAGATTAAAGGGTTCTGACGGAAGTTAAACAAAGTTTACCCAGGACGAAACTTTCGAAAACTGCCACAACTAGGAGAGCAATATATTTTATCGATAAAGTTTTTCGCGGGAAATGTTTTGCTGACTTAATCGATTGTTATTCGCAATATGAAATCTGCAGAATATTCAATTATCGAAATATTAAATTTACCTTTAAATTGTCGAACACATTGATGCTTAAAACAGTCAACTCTTGACTGGTAAAATTATATTTCTTTAAGTGACAAACAGCGGTTATATTCAAACATTTACTGCCTAAGTGATTACTGCGTCCCACAAATAATTTGTTGACATAATGCCAAACATGTTCTATTTCTGCTTTTTTAGACCTATTTAAATTCAGGGACCATTTTTGTACTTTCAATGTAATTGAGTTTACAATACTAATATATAGTACACAGATTTTAACGCTGATGATATCGTAATTTCAAAACAGATAAAGATAAAGAAAAATATTTTTGGAAATTTGCTTCCGTCATCAGCGAGACAGCTGCGTGCCGTGATTATTAATTTAACTGGTATAAATACATAAATATTACACTGCGAAACCGCAGATGAAAGCTTAATGCATGTAGTATCACAGTAAACTTAAAAACTAAACCAAACTAATTAAATATTATACAATTTAATGAACTTATTACTGTAATAACTATATAACCGTACCTTTATGCTACATAATTGTTACAAAATATCAATATATATTTGATGCAACCTATTTCGTAATTTTAATTTTAACTCAATATTTATTATTAAGTTCATTTGGTAAATTATTAAGAAATGCTTATTGCTTTCGTATAAATAAGTTAGCTACTTTAATATTTGTATCTGTGAGATAATAAAATAATCAGTTTAATTTAAATTTTAAAATTGTAATTAGTAATTGGTAATTTTATGACGTTTGGTACAGGTGCTGTAAAAGAAATAAAAGTTATTAATAGGCCTAATAGCAGTACAATTCAGAAATTTATTTTTTAATTCCTTATAGGCCTAGTTAAATTTATTTGTCACTAAAGCAAATAGTCATTAGAAATTTCGAGGATTAGAGAAAATTAAAAAACACTAAAATTTCTTATTGTTAAAATATGTTTTTTGGAAATGTGACTGTTCCAAGCCTGTGTTTCAAATTCGAAATAAAAGAAGACACTCTTCTCGAGTAAATGTAAAAAAATTTTAAAAACCTGTTTGCTGTTTTATTATTTACTCCTTTTATTTCAGATTCAATATATTATTTTTAGTTATAAATCTACACATTTTTATTAAAAATAAAGCGTGCGTTTGAAATTCCGAAAATCTATTTTTCACAACCATAATACTTTTCCCATCATAACAGATCACAGCGCACTCGCGTATTTAAAGATTTGTTTTTTTTTACTCAAAAAAAAAAAGAAGAGAAACACAAGCGCGCACTAATAATTACTAAAAAAAATAATTTTCAAAAACTAGATTTATATTTAATGCAGAGTATATGAAATGGTAAACAAATCATTTTTCTGTTCAAAGAATGTATGAATTGATCGCTCTGCAAATAAAAGACATGATCGTTAGAGTAGTTTATAGCCTAGCGAAGAAAACAAAATTTAGGTGGTGGTTAAGGAAACCGCCCGATCTTTTTCATCTACTAAAAAAATTAATTTGACGACCAAAAAAATGTTACTTCTTAATTTTTTTACACTTTTCAATAAAGATAAGCATGATTCTTAAAGATATTTTTACTGATTATTTTAAAAAATCTTGTAATGCTTTTTATAATCACTTGCATAGTTTATGAACACTTGATAAATTGTATTTATCTGTTATCCAATCGTCCAGCTCATTGAGTTTTGCACGGGCAATATGTTATTAATTTATTACCACTAATTGGTCAATTAAATAATAAATATATTAATTGATTCATGTATTGCCATCGAGAATACGTACATGTGCAAAATTTCACTTCGATTGTGCAATAATAAGTTAGTTAAAATATCGATTTATAAACAAACCATAGAGAAACTTGCGTGTAAAACACAAGGGTTCTTAGTTAAACCTAACCTAAACGAACAAACTATAAATAAATTACCAACTACAACTAGAACTATCGAATTTCTTAATTAGTCAGTATTTCTGATAACACTCGAGTTTAGTTCAGATGGATGCCGCCGTATTAGATGGAAGTTCTAACAAAATAGCGAGGCCAAGTCTGGCTAACGAAGCTTGCCGTAATTGCTCGCCTCTTGTTTCACTACATTGATTAAACGCTAACCCGAAGCAAATTTCCGATAATAACTTCAACAGTTTCATCAGCGTACCATCAACTTCTTACGTTTGTTAATAAACTGTGACGTCACTTTAGCCTCTTCAGCCTACATAGCAAACAAGGTTAAATGAAGCGTTAAACGGTTTTCAGTTAAATAATAATTACTAACATTTATAAGTAATAGTTAGACTATTTACCTGTGCTACGGTATTTTCATACTATAAAAAACGTGTGAAACTCGGTGAGTTACTGGCACAAACGAAGTTTTTGTTAATTTTTTTTTTAATGATAAATTTACTGGATAAATAATTAGTTTGAAGATATGTTTACAAATATCTTGTTGTTTTGTTTAAATAAATAAATACGTGAACCTAACTTAGATATTATTCACTGTAGTTATAGTAAAAGATCAGTTTTTTTATATTCGTAACGATCAGCTGATTTCATTGAACAGCTGATAGGCTATAATAAGTTTCAGGTTATGTTGTTAAAAACTAGCAATATTAACAACAATTATTATAAACGTTTACATTAATTTAGAATGTTATAAACGGTTACAACGTGCACGTGTTCTATAAAGAAAAAATACCAAACCAAAGCAACACAATGTTTTCATATAATATGCGAGTACTGTTGTCGAAAAAAAGGAAGAAAAAGAAAGACTAAATTCGTTTGTTCGTTTCCGTTTCATATTTCCGTTACATTAAAAATGTTCGGGACACTTGTTTCTATTCACTCCTCTATTCAAAGCTAAAATGTAAAGCTTCGCTTAAAAAATTACAGTTAATTTGTTTAAAAATTGACTTTAAAAATGTGCTTCAATATAAACTGCAGTAAGTTTGTGCGATTGGGAGGGAAGTTTTTGTTATGAAGAATCAAGTTATTGTTATTGGTAGAATATAGTAATTTTTCGACGAAATAAGCCTGATTGTTTGTCCAAAAGCTTAACTACCCATGGCAATAAAATATTGTTATGTAACAACTGACATTTTACACAAAGAAATCATAATGTAGCGTTGGTCCACTCGTTTTGCTAGAACTAATGGAAATGCAGCATATTGAATGTCGGACATTTTGTTTGAACACAGGCGAAATAAAGTTTAAAGTAGCTTAAAACCTACCAAAATCATTCAAATAACAAATATGAACGTTTACACTGAAATCTATCCAGTTTTTTCGTAGTGGATAATAGAAAAATTTGATTACGTTTGTCTGTTAACGTAACAGTCAGAAATTTTATTGTCAGATTTGGCATGAAATAGAAAAAAAAAGGTATGAACTGTACACACAATCTGCTTGGCTGCAGAGCTTGTAAAAATATTCCATTTTCAAAAAATAACTTCTAGTGGACGTTATTTTGTTTTTAAAAAGTGTGACTTTAAGGTAGCCTAAACGTGCTAACGATTATATTAATAAACATAAAGATTTTCTTTGAAATCTACCAATACGAGTCACAGTGAAAAATGGACAATAGGCCTTTAATCGTTACAAAGAAATCAAATATTTTGAGTACCCGCAATTTTCTTCAAATAATAGTATAAAATTTTAATATTTCTTAAAACTAGTGGTTGCCATGATGCGTTAAGCCAGGCGGCCTAACGGAGCAGAGCTACGCTGAGCTGAGCCGAGTGAAGCGATATAAAGATGAACGAAAACCGGAAGCGGAGTTCAGTCAGTTTAAAGAAAGCGTGTGTATCTTTTAAATCTAAATATTTAGGCCTATTTTTTAGAAACTACTACGTTTAAAAACCGTAACCTAGGTAACGAGAAATAATAAGTTTGGGGAGCGTGGCAGTACGGTGGAGGAAGCGGAGTCAGCTTCAAAACCCAACCGACACAGAGTCGAAGTTACGCGGAGCGGAGCTCAGCAACGCCGTTAGACTCGCTCGGCTCCGTTACGCTTTCAATGGCCGCAGTTAAATTAAAAACAATAGGTTAGGTTTTGATTGCGTAGTCCGCTCCGATCAATGCAACTTTGCTTCGCATTTGCTGGCTATGCGGTCTTAAGGTCTACTAGTGTGAAAATCAGACAAATAGCGCGAAATACCGAGATGTTCTATTAATAAACCATTTTAAAATACTTAAAAAAGTTTTTAAGCCTTATTGTACACCATAAGGGGAGCCACCATTTAAAATTTCATCTTCGTAGGCCTTGTTGCTTTTGAGGCATAGTGGTCAGTGAGTGATCTCGTATATAGAGATAAGATATAAAAATAAATAAATGAATTAATATATAAATTAATTTAGTTTATTTTAGTGTCGATTAAAGAATCCAGTATTACTAGTGAATATCCATTAGAAAAATGAGCTTTTGGAGTGGCCATCATGGTACGACTCAATACTAGGACCTTGAAATGAGGCATCTATCCTGGCCTTAGGATCACTTTTTGAGGGGTCGTTAAAATTATATATATATCTTTCGATTTCATTCAAATTGGCACCAAAATCGATTATGGTAACCTTGAACAAGTTCGTTAACTTCTTTAAAATTCTTAACTTTCCTTCTCTGAAATCCGATTTTAACGTCATAATCAGCGTTAAAAATGCATAAATTATCATTTTGAATTCTCGAAATCTGTTAACATTAAAAATGTTTTGACGCTGATCAGGGTTCATTTTAGTAATCTTAATCTTATCTTATCATATTATATTTCTGAAAGTTTGTGTGTTTGTTTGTTATTCAATCACGCTTTAACCACTGGACCAACTGAGATGAAATTTAGTACAAATATGGTTTAAGTATCTGAGATAAACATAGACCTATCCCCTTTTAAAAAAAAAAGGTCATTATACTACTTACCCAGCTCAAAATAATTATTTGTATTTAGTTTTGTGACATGTGTTAACTGTAGTTAGGTTTAATTACTGGACATGAGATTTATGCACCTGAGATAGAAATAGATCTAATCCCATTTTACAAATCTTAATCTGTGTTTTATTTATTGCAAAATTATTGCTTTTAATGTAACATTTTCAATATTTTAATTGAAATTTTTTTCAAAACTGACTTTAATTTGTTACTTTGTGTTGAATTTTCAATATTAAATATAAAAAAATCCCTACGCAGAGTGCCTATTGTAAGGTAGTATATATATTTGTGTAATTACATTATATAAAAAAAGGTAAATATGCAGTGTAGCATATCCTGGATTTTTCAATATTTTTGTTACTAAAATGCTTTATTATGTGCCCAAAAGCAAGAATCCAAAATATGAAAGCACGAGAAGTACGACAAAAATCGAAAATAAAAGTGAACAACATAACTTCAAAATTGCTACCGGCGAAAATCAATAACGTGTTGTAAATCGGTAAAACAATAAAAATACGTCTAACACGGGTTTTGGGTGATAAGAAACCCATTTTTTAAAAGAATACTGCATAAACAAACTGACACGGTTGTTAGGCCTAACACGGTGATGCGTGAAAAAACCTGTACATTATTTTAAAGAATACTACATATCCTGACACGGTTTTTAGGCCTATCACGGTGATGTGTGAAAAAAACCTTCATTTTTTTCCAAGAATACTACATAACCTAATTGACACGGTTGTTAGGCCTAACACGGTGATGCGTGAAAAACCTGTATATTTTTTTAAAGAATACTACATATCCTAATTGACACGGTTGTTGGGCCTATCATGGTGTTGTGTGACAAAAACCTTTATATTTTTTTAAAGAATACTACATATTCTAACTGACTGCTGTTAGGCCTAACACGGTGATGCGTGAAAAAACCAGTATATTGTTTTAAAGAATACTACATAACATAACTGACACGGATGTTGGGCCTATCACGGTGATGCGTGAAAAAAACAGTGTATTGTTTTAAAGAATACTACATAACATAACTGACACGGATGTTGGGCCTATCACGGTGATGTGTGAAAAAAACCTTTATTTTTTAAAGAATACTACATAACCTAATTGACACAGTTGTTAGGCCTAGCACAGTGATGCGTGAAAACCCTTTATATTCTTTTAAAGAATACTACATATCCTGACACGATTGTTAGGCCTATCACGGTGATACGTGAAAAAAACCTTTATTTTTTAAAAAATACTACATAACCTAATTGACACGGTTGTAAAGGGGTGATGCGTGAAAACCCTTTATATTATTTTAAAGAATACTATATATCCTAACTGACACGATTGTTGGGCCTATCACAACAATTTAGTTTATTTTTTTTTAAGAGTACTGAAAACCTTAACTGACACGGTTGTTAGGTCTACCATGGTGATGAGTGAAAAATACTTTATATTTTTTTTTAAAGAATACTCCATAAGCTAACTAACATGGTTGTTAGGCCTAACACGGTGATCCATTAAAAAACCTTAATTTTTTTAAGAGTACTTATAACCTAACTGACACGATTGTTGGGCCTAATACGGTGATGCATGAAAAAACCGTTATATTTTTTTTTAAAGAGTACTCCATAACTTAACTAACATGTGCAGATTTTAAAGCTAATTATGACAGTGAAATCGGAATTTCAAAAAAAAAGAAAAGAACTTTTGGAAATTCACCACTAAAACTTAAGCGAGACAGCTGCGTGCTGCGATTACTTGTTTTTTTATTTATTTTATTTCATAAAATGTTTGTATAAATTTTTACTAAATAGTAATTACAATTATAGCTTAGGGGCCTGCTATTATAATTTTTACATTCACAAATTTATAATTTCTAACATTTATTCAGATCATTAATGTTGAAAAGAGTGTCTACAATCATTACTAATTAAATATAGCCTAAATTTTATTTTTACGCATAGGCCTAACTACGTTGTACATGGTAACTAAACCATGTATAACTAACGAGTTTTGTTATCATTATACTGAATTTTTGAATTCTTTAACTATTTGCTTTCATAATTAGTACATCATTTACAGCACAGAAAACATCACAATGATGCTTATTATGATGCCTGATATATACTTTACCTTGCAGCCGTACATGTAATGCTCAAACAATTGTATTGTTCTCTGAAACACTGTTGCATGGATGTTTGAAAACTGCTCCAGGCTGTACTACGCCTAGGAATAATGTATTCTATATTTCTATGTGTACACATCCAATTATTTCTATTGAATAAATTGATTTTATAGACAGTCTTAGTTTATTTTAACAATGCAAAAACATTCTTTGGTGTTGCCATTTCTCAAAAAAACTTGGTTCTTAAGTTAACGCGGAGAGGAATGTAAAAAAAAATTTAATTTCTCCAAATCGTTTAGTCTGATTTTGATTTATTTTTTGTTAGATATGAATACTCATAATTCAAGTCGGTGTAGCTTGTTTGAAATGAAAGAAGGTTACGGTTCAAGGGTAAATAAAAAAACCAATAGCGCTTAGGAATAGGCCTAAAGACCTAAAGACCTATAAAATATATATATATATATATATATATATATATATATATATATATATATATATATATATATATATATATATATATATATCCAACTTGAGAATTTCTTTTACTTCAGATTAGCTACACTCACTTAAGTTATTTAGAAAAATCTAAAAGTCATCTGTTTTAAGCGAATTTCGATAGATAAAATTAACTGTCGGAGCGATCATTATTTTTAGACTCTTACATATACAGGCCATTTCACCAGAACCTTGACGAAATTCGGGAAGTGGATCTTTAGACATGTACAAGAAACAAATATTATATAACGATAGGTTTTTAACACATTCGTTTCCTACTTACAAGTAAAAATTTGATTTTTTTCACTTTTATGTGAATTTATTGCATATTTCGATCTGTAGACCAAAATTAAGCGAAAATATTTTGCTAAAACACACACCGCTAGAATTTACTCGTACAGAGAAATTCCAAGCAGCCCTGTTAAAATCGTAACATGATAAGTCGGTCTTGCCTGTTAAAATGTGCCCAGACTTTGCTAGGATCACAACGGGGTACATTTCGAAAACTTTTTTAATTATTTTAAGTATTCTTTAGTGTTATCTAACCCACTGTACTAAAGTGTCATTAATTATTGTTTATGTAAAACTAATAAATTTTTATTACATTGTATATATATATATATATATATATATATATATATATATATATATATATCAGAAAGTCCGAGATTAACAGAAGATGGATACAGGTTGCACTCCCGGAAGACCACAGAGAAGATATCGAACCTGGCAGCAGATATCAGAAGAAGGAGGCTTCGGTTCTATGGACACATCAGTAGACTCCCAACAACGAGACTTGCCAACAGAATCCTTAAGTATATACAAGGTGTCAAATCAACAACGTCGTGGATCGCAGAAGTCAGAATAGACCTACATGACGCAGGAATAGACTCAACAAATGTTGAAGACAGGCACGCAAGATGCTCGGTTGGAAGGTCCCAGAGAATGAAATCCCAAAGAGAGCAGGGGTAAAATGGACGGAGGAGCAGAAGAGGATCCATGGGGCCAGGATGAGGGAGGTGTGGAGGATTAGAAGGACCAAGACATGAGTCGGAGTGCTTTGCGTGATCCAACAGGGTCTATGCGCAAATAATAATAATATATGAGAAAGTGATCTAGAAGGCAGGAGCGATGTTAATTTCAAGTCTGGGTCTTACCATGATGGTTGTTCCAATGGAAATTAGCTAATAAGGGACACATAAGTAAATATGAAAAACATCTTAGGTGATGAAAGTCAACAACTTGTTAGGTAACGTGATAAAAGCAAATTTGCAAAATTATTTATCTTGATTTCTTAAAATCTTATTTCAATTGCGTATACAGTATTAGTATTTTAAACTTTCAAATTACATTAAAAATACAAAAATTAACCCTAGCCGCTGTAATTTTTTTTTATTTTCAAAGGATTTTGAAAATTCAAAACGGTAATTTACGCTGTTTTTAACGCTGATAATGATGGGGAAATCGAAATTTTTAAAATGTTTTAAATTAAAAAATTATTATTTTTAAAAAAAACAAGACATATCCATCATTTTGAAACTACTAATCGAAATTCGCTAGTTAACAAATTTATCCAAGATATTACCGAAGTCGATTTTTGTGTACGTTTTAAATAAATCGGGCTAAAATTTGGAACGTGAAAGTGGTAAAAATTTTAACATTTCCTAAAAATGTTGTCTAGATGTCAGGATACTTTGCTCATTTCAAAGTCCCGGATCTGGGTCTTACCATGATTGCCGATAGCTCATTTTCTGAATGGAAATACGCTAACAATCAATCACTCGGCGCCTATTGAAGATCAGCAACCCACATACACTGCGGCAGGAGTTATAATCCAAGATGGCTGCTACTGTCAAACTTGACTTGATTGAGCGCCTCCTTGATTTTTCATGATGGCTGAGGGCTAATGAAGGGACTACGCCCTATAATAACTCTCAACCCCTTCCTGTTTGTTTGTTGTTAATTGATAACTGTGTTACTCATTAAATGAGTAGATACGCCGCAAACGCAGACTCTGCGGAGAGTCACGTAATCAGGCCAATTTTCTTTGAGCAAAGTTTAATTATTTTACATTTTAGATAAGCAAGTTCTCATGTAGCAGCCGTCTTTCTGACGATAACACTTCTTTAATTTCTAAAGGATAAATCTTTGTCAGTTTTGCTAAGAACTTTGATTCAAAATTAAAGTTTTTTTTCGGTTCTTCTGCTTTGCTTCGGTTTTTTTTAAATTTTTCAAGTTATATCGTTAATTGTAAATAACTTTTTGATGTTTGCGCGCGTGCGCCTAGGTATCTGAGAAAGTTACTGCAGGAGAGGATGCATACGTGTAGAGGCCAAGTAAATCTTGGAATGTGGCTTAACAGTGGTACACGTTTTATCACTGAACTACAAAATTGTTTACAGATTTTTCCCCTAAAAATTACATAGCTGAATCTCAGACATTTATAATCGCGTCTCCCAGCTGTCTCGCTGACGTAATAGAAGCTAATTCCCAAAAATGTGTTTCATTATCTTAAATTCTGATTCACCTTATTTCAAATTACATTGGAATTTCAACGGATTTTGAAAATTCGAAGCGCTAAAGTATACAGTTTTCAGCGCTGATTGCGATGGTGAAAATACATTCAAAATTATTTAAGACGAAAAAAGTTATGATTTTTTTTTTATTGAAATTGCCATTTTGAAAGTGTTAAACTAATTTTTCTGGTTAACGAACTTGTCCACGCTATTACCAAAACTGATTTTTGTACCGTTTGAATCAAATTAGCTGTATGTAAATTTAAAAAGTGATCTAAAGGTTGGGATAGGCGCTCATTTTCAAGGTTCAGAATGTGCGTCTTACTTTGATGGTTGCTTGATAGCTCGTTTTCTAACGGAAAAGCTAAAAAGCGTAATGACAGCTACGATAAAGTTCACTGTATTAATGGGTTTATTCATATTTATTAATTAAACTGTAGACCTAGGCCTAATTGAAAAAAAATTGAGAAATTTTACTTTGCCGTGTTTTTTCTGTTATAGTAATATTATGTAAAAAATGATCTTTAAAAGTTCTTTTTGGCAACGGAGAACAATGTTAAGACTTTGATTTATCAACTTTCTGTGTCGGCTTCAACAATAATAATCACGGCACGTGATGGAAGCTAATTTTTAAATGTGCTGTTTATACTTTATCCTATTTTCAAAATCTAATTTCACCTTCATAA
The DNA here is from genome assembly GCA_022606455.1 of Callitettix versicolor. NCBI lineage: Eukaryota > Metazoa > Arthropoda > Insecta > Hemiptera > Cercopidae > Callitettix > Callitettix versicolor. The sequence goes on along the minus strand of CM040188.1, from coordinate 71,322,723 downwards.
TCATAATATATGCTAAAATCTACATATATTAGCATTTTAAACTGTTAGGTTGAAAACAACAAAAATGAAACACTGATCGCCTTCAAATCCTTGGGTCTGGGTTTTACCATGATGGCCGCTCCAATAACTCATTTCCAAAGACATTTTCTAACATGCTAGTAGTAGTCCTAAATCCATTACATTTTCTAAAATACCTTTGCCTAATACACGGTGAGAGCAGAACGTTCTATGTCCTGTTAAGCAACACATGGATGACTCCCCATTACGGAATAGTTTCCTAACTTTACCAGTGTTACCAACCTGCTTTATTAACTCTGAATTTCCCTGTCAGTGCTTGTTCTGTAAAGGGTACAGAAGACGGTGAGAAATTTCATCTGCAGCATTCTCTTCCTAATTTGAGTTCAGTTTAAACTAAAGGAAAATTATAATTAATTATTCAACGCGTTTGTCCCAAATTGATACTTATTAATTTGTTTGTATCTACATTGTTTTCCTGTTTGATATATTTACGACAAAATAACGTTACAAAAACTTAAATGAACTTCAGCATTATCAATTAGGCTATTTACCAAAAAATCAATTCAAAAGAATTTGAAAAAAATTACAATAAATCTAACATCTGATTTTTTGAAGCGAATCTTTTAATGTTAGAACTTTGGCGAGAGGAGTGAATAGAAAAAAAAGTATTCCTAAACTTTTTGATATTTATTTTCGTAACAGAAATATGAATCGGAAACGAGCAAACGAATTTCGTCTTTATGTCTGTCTCTTTCTTTTTCAAAATAACTTCATGTAACCCTGTAACTTTATGATAAAATAAAGTTACAAAAAACTTAACTGAACTTCGACACTGTCAATTGGGCTATTTACTAAAAATCAATTTGAAAGCGTTTGAAAAAAAATTACAATAAATCTAACATCTGATTTTTTGAAGCGAATCTTTTAATGTTAGCTTTGGCGAGAGGAGTGAATACAAAAAAGTGTTCCTAAACTTTTTAATATTTATTTTCGTTACAGAAATATTAATCGGAAACGAGCAAACGAATTCCGTCTCTATTTCTGTCTCTTTCTTTTTCTTCTTCCTTTTCGATAACAATACACGGGTATTATGTGAAAACGTTGTGGTGCTTTGTTTTTGGTATTTTTCCTTCATTGAAGAACACGTGCACGTTGTAACCATTGTAGCTTAAAATTGTTTAAAACCTATACAGTTAAATTTACATGCTTATTTTTTTTAATTATGTTTTTAATGAGTTTAATAATAAATATTTTAATTACAATTAACGCCAATTTACTACATACCCGACCCATTTAACAGAAATTTTTATAGCATTTGAATATATCTTACTCAATGTATATTAATATGTTCACGAACAAAAATTAAATTAATAATGAACGCCGTTATACTACATGCTCAGCCCAACCATTAAGTTCAAGCTTTCACGTATGTCCTGTGGGTGTAATTATATATATATATATATATATATATATATATATATATATATATATATATATATATATATACTGTTCCAGACTAATGTTGTGTACGTTTCCAGATTAGTGATATTATGGCCTAGCACAGGCCCAATAGCATATGAATGTTGGATATGCTTGAAGTTCAATGAGTTGTTTTAAACGTAAGATCTGGATAAGAATCTTCGAACAATAAATGAATAGTTTTCTACAACTTTCATGAGAGCAAGTTGTGGAAGCAGATTGTTGATCTTGAACAAAATGATGCTGTGGGAAACTTGAATTGTTGCAATGCCAACAAAAAACAAGAAAAAACTAGTAATTTGTTTTAATGCTAAAATTAGAGTGTGTTGTGGTAATGAGTAGGCCTACATTATAAGCTGTCGTTATCCTAACAAGTTAAATTTCCTTCAAGCGATACGGAATCCTGAACATCAGTAAGTTTTTTTCTTTTCTTTTGACCAGCAAACATTCCTATTTTGACACAATATTTGTCAGCTGTTGTGTAGCTTTCAATTTCTTGGTTACATGTGGTAGGCCCACGTCTGATTGCATGTAACGCTTATTTTTTTATTTTAAAACTCTCAGAATATCAGCCTTGATTGTTTTTTCTTGTCATCTAGGCAGTTGGGAACGAGAATTTTTTTGAAGGCAAGAAGCACGTTGAGGCTATTATTGCCTCCCTAAATGTTAAATGTAAGTGTGAGTGTAAAGTGTTAAAGTCGTAAGTGTGTGTTAGACTCGGGTACCGCGAGGGACGTCTAAATCCTCTCAATAGGTGCAGCTAGTCTGTACCCCCCAGCGGGAAAATGTTTGAATAAACAGTAATAATAAAAAACTTACTTTGACTGATTCTAAGCACAAGAATTTAAAAAACTAGGTCGATAATGTCGATTTCAATCATGCAAAAATATTTATATTGTTGGAAAATAGTTTTATGTTTTTAACACGTGTAATAGTATCATTAGAAATCAATATTGGAATAATAGCTTACCGATAATTTGTTATGTTGTAAATGTTATTCATGCAAAACTGTTGTTACTTCTTTTCGCTATCAAAACTGGTTTGTTTGCTTTGTAGCCTTCTTATGTCAAATAAATTTATTAACTTTTTTAATCCGTGCTAAAAATTGTTTAGAGTAATTTAATTTTAAAATAGTTTTTTATTTAGCGGAAAAATATAATTTATATGTAGTGTGTTTTAATAAACTTTTTATACGATGTATTAGGCCTTAACTTCAATCACTTTTTAATGGTTGACATTTAATTACACGTTGTACGTCGAATAGAATTGCTTTTGAGTTACCTGATTCAAAAACGTTCGGATGATCATACAAAATATCCTCATACATTTTTCACGTACTTAAATTTAAAAACGTGCTCTAACGTCACAGAACCTACCCAATTTATGTTTTAAAAAAATGTGTTTTAGATTTGTTAGCGCAAAGATAGGCTACTCGAGTACTTTGTCAATTTTTAGCTCAAAGTAATATTCAATGATTTCATGCAGTAAGCACATTGCGCAAATATTGTTGTTCAAAATCGTTCAGAACGTTTTTGAGTTGAAAATAATAGATGTCATGTAATTTTATTGTAAAATAATTGAGAGTGTAAACAGGGAATCATACGAGATAGTACATATTTTTATTAAAACTCAAGGTTTACTGAACAACAATGGCAGCTTCTTCAGGTTCACACAACGTCGAAATGCCTGAAACAATGAACGGAAAATCATTAATAAGAACTACTGGTTGCACAAAAAACATTGCATTAACTTTCTAACTAAAGTCTATTAAAACAATTACATTTATTGTTACATTTGTTATAATTTACAATTTAAAAGTGGCTGTTATAATTTACGGTATTTATGGAGCTCATTGTGTTTTTTTTAACTAGAGGGCCAAGAAATCCGTTGATCCTGGTTTTGCCCTGTCACACCCTCTACTACCCAAACCAACCTACTTTGGATGATGTTGCCCTGTCCTATCATTTGTCTCCCACTCCAAAGAGTGCCTAGGGATTCAAATCGTTTCCTATCCAAAGCTGAACAGTCAAAAAGTATTTTTGAGCTGTTCCCTCAGCTGTACCATATTTTCTACACAAAATATTTGTCATATGAAAGCCCATTTTGACTGCGGATTTTCCAGCGACCCGTCATAAACCCCGCCACTCTGCAGATCGGTCCTGTTCCGCCTAAGGGTCTCGACTGTGAGGGACCAAGTTGGACCCGCAAGCATTCTCTTTGACTGTACAAGACAATCGCGTTTATTATTTCTTAAACATTTACGTTTTTGTGTAAAATGAAGTATGAAGCTTCTAACAAAAAAAATCTTATTTTCAAAACAATTACCAAACTGTTAGGCACAAAGCAAATCCAAAATATGTTTATGGAATAAAACAAAGAAAATTCAAAATTCAAACAGCGATAGTGCTGAAAGTATTAACTAATTTATTCCAAAAGTTCTAACCTGCTAGACTAATTTATCACACTAATTTTCCATTACGTGAATGCCAAGTTAACATCATACGCTCTGCGCTTTTCATAATATTTTAGTCTGTTTACCAGACATGCTCACTCTTTTTAAAGAACCATGTATTTTCACAAAAAAATTAATTTATCTACTTATTTTATTTATCCAGTATAAATTTATCCAGTAAACTATTCTTAATAGTTAATATGTCGTGGTATTTACATTACCATAGGCCCTATGACATTTTTGTTATCTTTCTGGTTTATGTTTTTATGTTTCGCGAACGGGACCTTACATTTTACAGTTAGTTTTGCATTGCCTACGAATGCTAAATGAAGAAAACCATTTTACATAATATTTTTTAGATATATTTTTCACTAGTACGGTAGTAAAATCACTTCAAATAAATATAACTTTTAAACATTCGCCAACACTACTTTTCAAAATACCCGGTAAGAGAATTATAGAAAAAAAAGCGATGTCAGTTATAGGCAAAAGGTAATAAACCCAATACTCAAAATCACTTTGTTATTTCTAGCGTACAGTATTAAAATTGTTTAACTCATTTCGATCTAACAATTTTTAAACAAAATAAATTTAGGCCTAAACTTCGTGACTAAACAAAAAACAATCTTTCCTCGATTTACTTTGACATAATAATTCAAATATGATGTCTTGGCATAAGTTTTCAAACGTTTACAAAAAAACCGTTATATTATTTTGAAGAAATCCGACTATATTTTTAGCATGTATCATGTTTTAGGGCTGGTTGTGATGGATTTTGCGCGTCGCGTGATGCGAGTGCACAAATTTATATTGGTAGTTGTAGTAAAAGATCAGTTGTTTTACATTAATTCGTAAAGATCAGCTGATTTCACTGAACAACATAAAGTAACCCCAGAAATTTACTTAGTCAACCCTGGAAAATCATTTAAAATATTCGTAAGAGTATGTAGGAACACCCCTTATGCCGTTATGCTTTATAATTGTAATGAGTTATAAACTAGATAAAATTACAAAGTTCTTTTCTAATCAGTTTTCCTTTCTAATTATTTTAAAGTTTTTCATGTTCGCAAAAAGTTCTTAAAGAATTTAATTAGTGGAAGTGTGCAAAACTTATCGGGCGCGGCGGGGTTCCAAACACATTTTATAAAATTAAAAACAGAAAGCGTTGTCATGGCAACGGTCTACGCTTAGAAAAGAATTTGCGAGGAAACGACGTTAGACTAACAACACAATCATGGCCGCTTCTCACCCTTCCCGTTCTCAGTCTAACATAAAAAAGGGCACAGTTTTCCAATTTTGTCTTGTTTCGTGGCTTGTCGGACGTTCATTAATTTATGAAGTCTGGGAAACGAGGGAAGTCTATTCACTCTTTATTCTTTGCATAATCAAAAGTAGACACGAGAAAATGTCGAGAAAGAATTCAGATTTGAAAATATGAAACGATCTATTTAAAAAAAAATATTTTTGGTTTGTTACGTAACATGTGTTTGGTAATGTTAATAAGACTCTGTTACTGTGGGCTTTTCATGAAAAATAATTAAAATCATTTGCATAGTAGCATTTATTTAGTTGTTGCATTTTCAATTGATTTCACATATCAACCACGTTACTTGTATGCCTAAAATCAGATATATATATATATATATATATATATATATATATATATATATATATATATATATATATAATTTAATGAAATCCGGCAGCAGTAATTGCGAAAAAGATTATCCACAATGCAAGTTAATTTTTTTTTTATTTTAGTTATAAAATAAACTAGTCTTCTGAGTAAACTGTTTAAGAAATGGCTGATTTCAAACAACGTGTATGTTGTAAATTCTTTTAGGTTAAAATTTTTTAGGTTATGTTGGCTGTTTACTTTTTTTGATACTGTAGTTACAATGTTACAGTTTAACATTGTGGTATTACACATTTTTAAGTACTGCAGGCTATTAATGTTTTGGGGAAAATGTCTGTTATTGAACAAAAAAAACAAAAATCATGCAACACGCTTTCTCTTCCTTTTTATTTTAATTACGATAATTTGTTCGAAAACACGACAAATTAACACAGCTAGTTTTTAGCAACATAACCTAAAACTATTGCACTACGACGTGTGTTGATCTAATGTTCCCCTTTCTATATTCCTGAAATAATCGGTCCCGGCTCCTTTTCCAGCCTTATTATCTCCATAACTTTTTAGATTTTGAGAGGATTTAAAGTGGGTACCTCTCTCAAGGATCACCCCGTTTCTTATTGAGGTGCTTGCACTTGCTTTCTCTGCCCATTTCCTTCCCCTTTTCTTTTGACCCTTATTACGCAAGTTGTACCCCATTTGGTTTGTTAGTATGCGTTGAGATCCAGCTCATTTTATTTATTTCCTTAGGCTTGTTGTATCCACGAGTAGCTAGAGAAGTTATGTGTGCACATATAGAGCCCTGCAATCCTGAGTTAAAAGTAAACATAAAAGAAGCAGTTTTGTTTGTATAAAACACCCTTAGTTTGCTATCCGTCCGTCTGTCTTATGAATAAGAACTAACAGTATCAAATTGTTTTTGAGTTTACTTTTCACATTTCAAAATGGCGACGATTTACTTTTTTTTACTAAAATAACTCGAAAATCATCCATTTTACAAAGCAACTAAAAGAAAACCTTGTTTTCGAAAATATTGTAAAAAACATAATATTTTACTTTTTTTAAATCCAGCGTCGAATAAGAGAGTTGTAATTTATGTTTGACAATGCGTGGCCTATTTTGGGTGTTTTTAAGGATCTGAATAAAACACAATTGGACAATACAACAATTGGTGGTATTTAATAGACTAATTTAATTTATCAACTAATTTCACTTATAGACTAATTTAATTTATCGTCTGATTTAATTTATATACCAATTTAATTTATCAACTAATTTAATTTATCTACTAATTTCACTTATAGACTAATTTAATTTATCGTCTGATTTAATTTATATACCAATTTAATTTATCAACTAATTTCACTTATAGACTAATTTAATTTATCGTCTGATTTAATTTATATACCAATTTAATTTATCAACTAATTTAATTTATCTACTAATTTAATTTATCTACTAATTTCACTTATAGACTAATTTAATTTATCGTCTGATTTAATTTATATACCAATTTAATTTATCAACTAATTTCACTTATAGACTAATTTAATTTATCGTCTGATTTAATTTATATACCAATTTAATTTATCAACTAATTTCACTTATAGACTAATTTAATTTATCGTCTGATTTAATTTATATACCAATTTAATTTATCAACTAATTTAATTTATCTACTAATTTCACTTATAGACTAATTTAATTTATCGTCTGATTTAATTTATATACCAATTTAATTTATCAACTAATTTCACTTATAGACTAATTTAATTTATCGTCTGATTTAATTTATATACCAATTTAATTTATCAACTAATTTAATTTATCTACTAATTTAATTTATCTACTAATTTCACTTATAGACTAATTTAATTTATCGTCTGATTTAATTTATATACCAATTTAATTTATCAACTAATTTCACTTATAGACTAATTTAATTTATCGTCTGATTTAATTTATATACCAATTTAATTTATCAACTAATTTCACTTATAGACTAATTTAATTTATCGTCTGATTTAATTTATATACCAATTTAATTTATCAACTAATTTAATTTATCTACTAATTTAACTTATAGGCTAATTTAATTTATCGTCTGATTTAATTTATAGACCAATTTAATTTATCAACTGATTTAATTTATCTACTAATTTAACTTATAGGGTAATTTAATTTATCGTCTGATTTAATTTATAGACCAATTTAATTTATCAACTGATTTAATTTATCTACTAATTTAACTTATAGACTAATTTAATTTATCGTCTGATTTAATTTATAGACCAATTTAATTTATCAACTAATTTAGTTTATAGAATAATTTAATTTATATAATAATTTAACTTATAAGCTAATTTAATTGATCAAATAATTTAATTTATTGACTAATCTAATTTAAAGGCTAATTAATTTAATTTCTTAGCCAATTTAATGTGTTTATTAATTTATTGACTAATTTAATTTATCGAGTAATTTAACTGACTGTCGAATTTCATTTAACTATTAATTTTATATATCGACTAATTTAATTTATCGGCTAATATATTTACTTATTTAATGACTAATTTAATTTTTCCGCCAACTTAATTTAAAGACTAATTTGTCAACTAATTTAATTTATCATTGAGTTCGTTTTAACAACTATTAGATGATAGCCGTCTACAGGGATCGAGCTAAATAATTTGCTAACATTACTTTTTTAAACACAGTCAATTTAACACCTCTTTTCGCTGATCCCTAATTATTATTAAAATCTATATAAGTTACAATTTTTAACTTTAAAATTGCATTGGAACTACGAAAATTAACTCTGTCAAATACATTTTTCAGTTTTAATAGATTTTGAAATATTAAAACGTTAATTTTAACGCTAATGAAGATGGTGAAGTAAAATTTTCAAAACAAAGGGATACCTAAAGAATTTATAATTTTTGGTAATTTGAAATAGCCGCCATTAGTTTGAAACTGTTGGAGTGATTTTATTGGTTAACGCAATTTCATAAGCTTTCACCAAAATCGATTTTCGTGCCAAATTTGAATCAAATCGGACCGGAAATGCAAACATGGATTTAGTAACACACACACACACACACACACACACACACATCCATGGTAACTCGAGAATCCATCGACAGATTCAGTTAGGCAATAACCTCACCCCTCCCTTAAAGTCCAGACTTGTTCCCATGAGATTTCCACTTGTTTGGTCCACTCAATGAGGCAATATGTGGTCAGCCGTTTAATAGCAATGATGACGTTAAAGAAAATTAGCTTCGATATAATTTACTATTCTTGGCTACAGGCACGCAGCTGTCTCGTTCACGCGATGGAAGTAAATGTTCAACAATATCTTTAATTTTATACTTTATACCAAAGTTGTTTGGAAAGTTGCTTCTTAAACGTCTACAACCGATAACAGAGCAAAAGCGTAGAGTCTAATCACAAGGTTGGGTTTAAAAATAAACACTGTACGACAGGCCAGGTACACAGGTTAACAATATTGAGGCTACACTGGAAAAAAATAGCTCGTGTGGTCTCGATGTGTCACAAGTGTTCGATGAGGTTTAGAAAATCGGTGTCATATAAACTTCAAGACCATCCAATTCAAGTATCCAAGATTCTGACTATATTTGACAGACTCTTTAGGGTGAAACATTGTCATGAATACACGTAATTTAGGAAAATCTCTTGCAGTGGTTATCTCTTCAGACCTACCATGTGCTTGATCTTCACATGGAACACCATGTAGCCATACTTTTGCTGGTAGTACATCTATTATGGCATCAACGGACACGGTGGAAGAAGCAACTCACAAATCGTACGACAAAGAAGTGACGAATAGCGTCTAAATTATTCTTAAGTCAACGCTTGTCAATTTTACGACAAAAAAAATTAATGCAATGCCGTATTTCTTAATTATAAACTAACCCTTGCAAAAGTGAAGTGAAGTACCTTGATATGACTTTGGATGCTAGACTAAACTGAAGGCACACATTAAAAATAAGAAAGTAGAGCTTGACATTAAATGTAGAAAAATGTATTGCTTCCTCGGTAGAATATCTGAATTAGACACTATAAACTGCCTACGTAAGTCCTAAGACCTGTGTGGATGTATAGTTTACAGTTGTGCAGCTGCACCAAAAAGTTCAACATTCAAGTTTTACAAACGTTCCAGAATAAGGTACTGCGAGCACCGTGGTACGTCAGGCACGACAATATCCACAGATATATTCGTGAGGAAACTGTCGAAGAGGTCTGCTGCAGTTAGACACGCGAGGCTACGGAACCATGACAATACAGAGATGCTGGAACTCAATGACATTGTGAGGAGGTTTAAAAGAAAGAAGTTGTTTCACATAGAAATATGATTAAGTTATTCATTTTAATAATTTTTGTGTAATGTAAGGCCGGGGGCCACCAAATGCGGAGCGGCGTTGTGCTGAGCGAAGCAGACCTAACCTAACCTAACCAAACATTCAAAACCTAACCTAACATTGAGGTTTTTAATGTAGATTCGGCTGCTGAAAGTGAAACCGAGCTGAGCCGAGTCAAGCGGTGTTGCATGGATAACCTGAATATTAATACGTCAAGTATTTGCTGAATTGACTTATCAAAGTTAAGTTCCACGATGTTAATGAAGAACACACAAACATGTGCGATTTAACGTTACTTGTTCAGTGTTTACAGTTTAAAAAGCGCGCATACTTAACGCAATAAATGAATTCCGTTTCTTCAGATATCCTAGTTTGAATATTTAGTACAAAAAATAACGATATCTTCGCAACAAATAGTGATTTTTTTAAATCGTTTTGCGGTATAATGTTGTGCATAAGAAATTTTTTTTTTTTTTTTTTTTTGGAGTTTAACGTCCGACTATTGTGCACTCTAGGGCTAAGTCGAAACCACTTATTATGTATATAATAAATACCTCACACAATTTTTTATAAAGACGATAAGTTCTCTCTGAGAAAAAAAGAAGGGGAAACAGTTTCCTGGAAGGTTGAGCTTTACGCTCAAGCAAAAAGAAGGAGTTTCGATTGCAGTATTCTATTAGAGAAGGAAGGCGGATTTACTGGATTGCACAGTTGATCGCAGTAATGCTGGAACGGTGGCATTACAATCGGAGGGTGTAAGGAATGCTTACAGGTAAAAGTACAGTGACACTCTTGTGTCTACTGAGTGGTTGTTATCTCCTTACTTTACCACGGAGGATGAATTCACGGTGGAAGCGAGTATCCTTAGACGGTTGCCACAAGGTGAGGCTAGGTAAGGTTGAGGTTGCTTCCGAATGTGGTTGACGTTCTTTGGGGATGCAAAACGTTCCGTTTTTTTTTTTTCAAGAAGAAAAAATAATTATTTTTATAAAAATTTAGATGCATGTAGAAAAGGGAAACTCTTGAAAACTATTTTTGTATTAAATTTCGCGCGTGTGTAGGTACACAACTTAAAAATGAACTGAAACTGTCACAGACTATGAATTTGAGTATCTTAGGCTATATAAGGGACTTTAATAATCAGTTTAACCAGGTTGATCAGTTTACAACCCCCTACTTTTGACAAATATACATGACAGTTATACTGTCTAAGTATAATAATAACTACAATATTTGTGATTCTGGCATTCAAAAATTGGTATAGGTCATATAGCCCACATTAAATAATTTAAGTACACAAATTTAGAAAATACACATTTTTAAAATTAACAAGAACAATTAAACATAACCTCAACTGAAATAATATTGAAGGTGTTGTGCGAAATCAGCTGTTTAGTTACTTGCTATAATTACTTCCATTCTACATATATAAGAACAACATATGATGTGAGGTATGCATTACGGATTCAAGCGTGACGCGAAAGCCCATGTTTTGTCAACCGCAACTATACAAGTTTTCACTCAAAAATACATTTTATTAATCACTAAACAAAACAAAAAAATAATAATGTTTGGAATAATAATATTCACTACAGTACGCGTATGAATATGTTAGAGCGTTCCGTTACGGTTTCAGTAGCCGTAGTTTCATTAAAAACAATAGGTTAGGTTTTGAGTGCGTAATCTGCTCCGCCCAGTGCAACTCCGCTCCGCATTTGGTGGCGACACGGCCTCTCTGTATTAGAATGAATACCAAGATAAGTTCATTCTTAGTTGTAGTTGTAGTAAATACAAAAATTAGACTTTTTGAAAACATGATTTGCCGTTATAATCAGCATTAAATTCTACATATTTTACAATTTTAAATTACATTAAAAGTGCAAAAATGGCGTTGACCACCATTAGGTTCATTATAGTGTTTACATTTTTTCGGTTTTTATTATAGTATTTATTTCGTTTCTGTGTTTTGTGTAGCGCCACTTTGCAGCACTCCTTTATTTTATTTTGTTTTAAATTTAGATACATTATGCTTGTTAATTAGTTTTAATTTTTTTTTTAACGTCCTACTATTGTGCACACTTGGGCTAATGCAGACGATGGAATGATTTATAGCGTATGAAAATGCCAAGCCCTGGCCGGGAATCGAACCCGGGTCCTCCGGGTGAAAGCCCAGTACGCTATCAACTAGGCCACCGACGCAGCTCTAATAATTAGTTTTAGGTGGTCCTTTTTTTCGGACGTGTTAAATAGTGTATACACTTTTTTCTTTTTTCTTATTTAGTTTGTAAGTAGTGTCAAGTTTTATCTTTTCTATTTTCTTATTTTTGTACTAATTCTGTTTAGGCCTCAATGTGCTCTTTACCTAAACAAAATATAGTATTTACAATGAAATTTAAAAATTTTAAATGCTAATTCATATAGATTTTACGTTGGTTACTAAAATGAAACGTGCAGATTTTTTTTAAATACTAACAAAAATTTTAATAATTTCTAAGATTTGAAACGGCGTCATTTTAAAACGGTTTAACGAATTTCGCTGAAAAACAAACTTGTCCAAGCTATTAATAAATTTGAATTCAATCAGCGTAAATTAGCCTAGTGCTTTGAAATTAAACTGAAAGTATTCGACGAACCATGATTTAGTCAGTTATTTTCGTTTTTCCAAATGAATTTAAAAATTTTAAACGCTAAGTTATGTAGAATTCAAGCTGAAATTTTTGTGCCATGTTTTAATAAAATCGGAACAAATTGTAAACAAACAATGGCGCTCAATTTAAAATCCCAATTCAGCTGATCATTTTTCGTCACTTGACGTTGTCTGGAGATACTGGAAAGTAAAATATACCTTATTGATTAAATAAAATGCTTTAGTTCCAAGACAATGTCAGACTTTAATCGCGTGAATGACCCTGTTACATTCCACAAAAACCTGTTTAATACAACAGACTGCTAATTTAATACAACCGGGTTTTTAATAAGGAACAACTTCTTGCCAAATCCTAGAAAAGACAGTTTAAAAATGTTAAATTAAATTAAACGGAATTGCATAAAGAAAAACATAAATATGAGCTAATGCTCAATCAAGAAATGTGTTCTGAGACAAGGTTTTATTATTTGTACAAGCACTATTTACCATGATACAGTAAAATGAAAAGAATATTTTATACTTTTATCAAAAAAAACAAACATGTATTTCTCTCTGAACGGCTTCAAATTGGTTTCATTGAAAATAAATAATGTTTACACTAAATAAATCTACAATGAACTTTTTCGATAGTAAGAACTCACGCGTAAAAATCTACAAAGGGAGAACAGTAAATATCTACAGTAGTTACGTTTTAAATTCGTAAAGCCGCCTCGGTGGCCTAGTTTATAGCGTACTGGGCTTTCACCCCGAGGACCCGGGTTCGATTCCCGGCCAGGGCTTGGCATTGTCATACGCTATAAATCATCCCATCGTCTGCATTAGCCCAAGTGTGCACAATAGTCGGACGTTAAACACAAAAAAAAAATATTACGTAATGTTAATGATACTTTTTAATAAAATAAACATAAAAATATAATGAGAAAAATTACACGAATTGACCAGTTTTGAAGGAAGAATGTGTAGCACATATAAATGCAGTAATACATAAATATTTTCTAACAAACAAATTGTTCGCATGTCCTATTGCCTGTCGAAAACATTGTTTAAGTAGCTTTATGCTTATAGTATAGGCCTAATAGTCACCACGAAAATTAATATTTTACCAATTGTAGATATTTTTTAAATTAAAATGTATTGCGCACGAAACTAGGATAATATAAGGAAACATAACAAAATTTAATATAAATATGAATTCTGACTTTTATGAAATGTTATAAATAGTCGCTCAAAATTACTCATTATACACAATAGGCTGTAATGTTTTTATCGAATTTTCATCCGTAAACCATAAGCGGTAAACCAACTTAAAGTTCAACAGGACATGCGGAAAATTCTTTTGTTAAAAAATATTTGTGTTCAATGCACTTATATGCAAAGCACCGTGTTCATTTAAAATTAATCAACTCGCAGAATTATCGTCATTATATTTTTATGTTTATTTCATTTTTTTAAGGCGAAAAGCACATAGAGGCTATTATCGCCTCTCTAAATGTAAGTGTGAGTGTAAATTGTTAAAGTCGTAAATGTAGTGTTGTAAGTGTAAGTGTTGTTAGACTCGGGTACCGCGAGGGACATCTAAATCCTCTCAATAGGTGCAGCTAGTCTGCACCCCCTGCGGGATATTTCATTAAAAAGAATCTATCTATTTAAGCAAAACTAAACATTTGTATTTGTAGATTTTTATGGTTGCGTTTTTATCATTTAGAAAAAAATCATTGTAGATTTATTTAGTGTAGAAATTATTTATTTTAAATGAAACCAATTTAAAGACTTTCAAAGAGAAATATATATTTTAAAAAGCGAAATATTCATTTGATTTTACTGATAAATAGTTTTTGTACAAACTGTACATCAAGCTATTAGAGGATTCATCGTGGTAAGTCTCAGACCGGCAAACCTTAAATGTATGTCATAGTTCTCTAGCATGCGCTATTTTGTTGCTATTTGATTCAAACTTCTTACTAAAATTGCAAACCTGCCGTGAGGGAGCAAAAAGAGCATAATGCTCCAAAACAGGTTCATAATCTACCGGGTTAGACAATCCGGTGGAAGTGAAAAGTCTGGAGCACGTCCTTCAAAATGATCTTTTTTATTGAGCAAAAAACAAAACTATCGAGGAATAGGTGTGTTAACGGTTTTTATTTAAGTAATTTTAAAAATAATAGTTGTTTTTATTGTTACACACTTTATAATTATGAAAACATTGTTAATGTACGGCTTACAGGCAACAAGAACATAAATAGGCTCTTTGTGTTTATAAATTTGTAAACACTTTTACAATTACAGAAGCTGTAGTAATTAATTGAAAAATCTTAGTTCAAATAACCCCGATGTAGTGAAGAAGGAAAGTCAACGTACTGATTAATCAGTGTTAACTTTATTTTCCATGTAGTTTTATTGTTACAACAATATATAAAAATAATTATTTATGAATATCAAATATTAAACAAAACGTATGTTAATTTTTGTAGAATTTTAATTTTCTTGAATAGGCCTAAGTTTAAACATATATTTACAGGAGGCTGCAAAAGTATATTTGAGTGAAAAGTACGTAATTTATAAAATGATAAACACCTAGTTTAATTTTAAATTGTGTGTATGTTTTTACAGAAATTCGAACGAAGGCAAATTTAGAAGAAATCAGACATGAGGCCTAATTTTAAAACACTTACAGGTCTGATAACTGTATAAAAAAATCTTTTACCAAAGAGCGTACTTACTTTTTTCAATTAAAATGTTTATATCTAGGAATATTAGCCAACTAATAAGGGGAATTTTGGAACTTTGATCTGTAGGATTAAAACTTACTAACTAGGCTACCATTTCGTTTCGCGTATACAGTCATTTAATTCTGTAGGACTTTAATAACACATACTTCATGAATCTCAAATCATTTTGCTTTGATTTCTGAAATCACTTAATTGTAGTTTTAAAGGAATGATTTTAAAAAAAGGTTCCTTACCTCACCCTTTGCCTAGATTTTTTTTCTTACCAAAGGCCCTATTCCTCTTGGCGGTCATGCCAAATTGGTTTTATTAGGCTAATAGAATAAGTTCGTTAGCCAGCAAAATTTACCCAACCGTTTCAAAATATAGGGTATTCGAAATCTAAATAAATTAACTTTTTACCATTTATCAGTGTTAAAATCTACAAAAATTAACATGAAATATTTTAAAATTCAAAATGTCCAGGCGATATATTCCTTTTAAGTTTATGTTATTTCGAACAATTTCTTCTAGGCCTGCCTTTTCAGCCTTTCAGCTGACCAAACTGATTGATTGTCCTGTTTTATAAAAAGGTAGGAATATCTACAGTTTACCCAACTCCGTAAGTAGTTTTTCATTTTCTTTTTGTATAATTTAAATTTAAAGGTAAGAATAATTATATTTTTACTTTAAATTTAAAATGCGGACCATGTCTACAAAAAGTGTGTATTGCTATTTTCACAAACTTCCACCAACGTAAATCAAGAAAACTTCTGTCGTACAAATCTCAAAATATTTCCAAAGATTTGCCACACGAATGTTGCTGATATGTAGGTCATATAGTAATTTAAGTATTAATTCAGGTATTTCTGACTTTTTGAGATTTTTGCAAAAGTTATGATTTTAACGATGTTTTTGCTTTTATTATGCGCTATATCATTTCGTTGTGAGATATCATTTCACGCGGAAGTTTAAATTTATTACGATAAATGACGTTTTTTAGCCATTTATTACGGAACTATATTACTAACCTATATTCTAACATTACTTACGTTTACTTTGCTCGATAAATATACACTAGACTAATACGCATAAGTCACTAATCGAGGTACTGCTCATGTGCGTTATCAGTTTATAAGTTATTATCTTGACAGTTGATATTTTTTCTAGTGAAAACATCGTTCCAAGAATGGCTGCCGTTCTTTATGAACTTTGCGCGTTGCCTAATTTTGTCAGTTTAGGTTTAGTTCGACACACGATCCCACGATTTGTCGTTAAAAAAACACTTTATGGGATATTTAGTCGAACTTAAATTTAAATACAAATATGTTGATTATAAGCAAAGAATTCATCATCTTTACAAAGCAGCGGCATCTTATATCCGCCGATATGACGCTACTTACAAAGGTTAATACTTTTAAGGAATACGAGGTATATAAGTAACAACTGAGTTAAACACCCAACAACCGAGTCAAATTAGTTATCAAACACTTCTAAAAAAAAAATATATTCCTTTCATTTTTAATAACACGCTTTTAACTTATCGTTTTTTGCCATTAAAAAAACTTTTCTCACTTTCGTGCGGTAGTCATTTTGAGGTTATGTTTGTCACTTTTATTCTCACTTTTTTGTAACTTCCCGTTGTTTCCGCACTTTTATATTATGTATTATTAATACTGGGCATAAAATAAAGCGTTTTAGTGCAAAAATTGCCAATATTGACAAAAATCCCGAAAACTCAGTTTTACCAATATTACAGACGTAAGTATTAACGCAAGTAAGTTTACCGTTTTTAAATATAAAAGAACGTTATTGTAGGGCATAAATAAGAATACAAAACAAACGCTGGCTGAGATTTCAAGTATAAAAATATAAACAACAGCTATGCATGGTTTTATTTTCAAGATAATTGATGTTTCGCTGCAGCTGTGCCATGTAAGATTACCCCAGATGCATTTGAAATATCTCGCCACTACGGTTGTCTGCAAGCTTGGGCTTGATTAGTCGGTGCTCGGGGGATGCAAGTCCCTGGGTTTCTTTACCATCCCTCCTCCACTCTTCCACCTCCGCCGACTCCTTCTAGTCCTTGTTTGTGGTATTGATCGGACGCTAAGAATTCCATCACCTCCCTCTCCCACCCGAACACACCCTTCATCCTCGCATTAATCACTTTACGATAAACATCTTTTAACGTCTTCTACTTCAGTTGCGAGCGATCCGTTACGGATAGAAAACTGGCAATAAAAACTGCAATGTGATTACTGAACAGAAGCTGTTTTATAGTAACACTCAATCAATTGTTATTTATCACTGAAAGTAGACTAAGAAGAACAAACTACGGGAACATTGCAGTCGCTAAGTGTTAAATAAAAAGTTATAATGTATTTACGGATAAATTATTGTGTTATAAAAGTTTTTTTTTATTTTTGAGCCTAAATTATATGATTTATAGAGCAGCACACTTTCTACTAAACATTAGCATATTAGTAATATAAAGAAAAATCAGCTGTTAAAAATCATCTGTTTAGAGAAACTTACGTACTAATAACGTTGCATGAAACTGTTACTTTTTGAGCTTATTTTATAGCCTACAAGTATTACCCGTCGCGGCTTCGCCCATGAAACTTACACTGTTTCAGTAATGTAATAATTTAGAAACAAAAACATTTATTAATAAAAACGTGAACATCTAAACTCGTGATTATTTTACCGTGAATATGAAAAAATACTATAACATGAATACGTTGTTTTATTGTCTTCAAACGTGTTCCATTCGAATTTAAAAAAAACTGATACAAAATATTTTTCTTCAATACAAACATTTATACCTCTTTTATATTTTTGTTCTTTTAGGGGATGAATTCGGGTGTGGAGAATGATGACTTACGTGTGTTTTAGAATATTTTGTTTACTTTTAAGAAAATCCTATAAAATAATTTTTCTCAAATGCAAACACTATTTTTCTCCAATTATACCTCTTTTTTACATTTTTATTCTTTTAGGCAATGAATTTGGAAAAAAACTGAAATATTTGTTTCATTATTTGTGTTTCATAGCTTATTTCTAGAATTAACAATTCAAAAAAAATTTCAATGCAAAATTGTATACCCCTTTTTTACATTTTCTACCCCCCTTCAATCTCTTTATGGGATGAGTTTTGGGAAATGGTGAAAAATATATTTCACTACTTGTATTTAAGAGTGACTATTTTACGTTTTAAGGTCAGACGAAAAACATATTTTTCCAATAAAAATTGTTGTACCTTTTTTTCAATTTTAAGGCGAAAAGCACATTGAGGTTATAATCGCCTCCATAAATGTAAGTGTAAGTGTAAAGTGTAAAAAGTCGTAAGTGTAGTGTTGTAGGTGTAAGTGTGTGTTAGACTCGGGTACCGCGAGGGACGTCTAAATCCTCTCAATAAGTGCAGCTAGTCTGCACCTCCCTGCTGGGAATTGTTGTACCCCATTTTTACCTCTTTAGGGGTTGAATACTAGAAAACAGTTTTTCAGTGCACACCTACATGTGGTGGTAACCCCGAATTTCAAATCTTTAGCTATATAGTCTCGGCTATAATTTTCATATTAAAGTTGGACTGGGTAAGTAGTTTAATAGCGTTAAAATTCAATTTTTGCAAAATCCTTTCCTAGTGCGCCTCAACATTGTTGTAAGAAGGTACCCTGAAAATTTCGTCTCTAGCTGTAATAGTCATTATTAGCTGTAATAGTCTCTAGGCTGTAGGTTTAATATTAAAGTTGGACTGGATAAGTAGTTTAATAGCGTTAAAATCAATTTTTGCAAAATCCTTTCTTAGTGCATGCCTATATGGTAACATAAATGTACCTTCAAATTTTCAAGTCGCTAGCTAAGATAGTTTTGGTTCTGCGTTGATTATGAATCAGTCAGTCAGTCAGGACTTCTTATATATATTAAGATTACTTACTCTATAGAATTCATTTAGATCCACCGTTTGTTAGAAAAAAGTGCAAAAAAATACTTACAATGAGTTACCACTATTAGCTAACGATAATAGTTTCGCAAACACCGTGAAATGAACAAATGATGTAAAATATTGCATTAACTTTCTCACAAACAATTAAATTATTTTAAAAAACGTACAAACTAAACGCCATAAAGCTCATAAAAAATTAATCTAATCAGTAGGTGACTTCTTTCTTATTTTCTATTTACTAATGAATTAGACTGTTTTAATTTAAATTTTACACACATTAAATTGAACTGATTTTAAGAAAGAAATCAATTTGTTTGTAACTCTTGGACAGAATGGGCTGCGATATATCTATTAATTATAGTTTTATCAAATCTTTTATAGTTTTTGTGTACTTAATAGAACCCTACGAACCCTGTTTGTCATACTGAATTTATGCAATACTGATCCAATGTCCACCTAGATTCGTTACAGACGACCTTAGACTCATCAGCGGACAGTGACAGAATTCCTAATCGGTCACTGGGTGTTTCACAGACATATTCACAAAACCTTTACACGCCAAATCATCTGTGAAGAAAATTCGATGCAAAAAACAGCTCAGCTCAAAGATAATGATCACTGACTAGCCAGCTTTGGACAGGAAACTGTTTTGAATCCTTTGGCTTTCTGCGTGATAGTGTGTGATTACTTATTGGTGTTCATGCAAAGTTCCTGAATGCTTCGTCCTTTTCTAGCTACGCTTCTCGTCCAAATTGCTCCAACAGGAAAGCTATTTCAATGTTCTCGTGCTGTAAAAGTCTGGGTTTTTGATTCTCAGCGTACCTTTTGGCACGGTGTTCATCTTTGGATCACAATGAAGCCTGACATTGCGAATGAACCACCGTGCCCTTACAGTAATTCGTAGAATGTTGTTCTGGAATATCTGAATTACTTTCACAGCTCCGCCCAGCTATACGAGGAGTGTTCAGAAAGTAACGAGAATTTTTAAATTTCGCGGGCTTGGAGAGTCCGATTGTCAAAAATTTTTTAAATTATGTTGGTATACATGCCCTTGAAGTATGATAAAACTTTCAGCTGTTTTCATTGTTGACTTTGTCTGTGACAGCCACTAAGGTTAGACGTGTTTTTATGAGCTCGGCGATTTTCGTTTGTTAAAAGAAATGGATCAAAGAATTTGTATCAAATTTTGCGTTAAAAATTGAATAAAGTGTAACAAAGTGTGTGAAATGTTAATGAAGGCCTATGGTGAGTCTGCTATGAGTAAAGCAAGAGTTTATGAGTGGTATAAGCGTTTTCAAGAAGGCCGTGAAGACGTTGAAGATGACAAACGCCCTGGACGCCCCAGCACATCAACAACCGATGAAAACGTGGTTAAAGTGAAAGAAATGGTTACGAACAATCGCCGAATTACAATTAAAGAGGTCGCTGATGATGTTGGCATATCGATTGGATCATGTCATGACATTGTTTCCAGTGTTTTGTGAATGAAACGCGTGGCAGCAAAATTCGTTCCAAAATTGTTGAATTTTGAACAAAAACAGTGGCGAATGGAAGTTGCTCAGGAGTCACTAAATGAAGTCAACGACGATGCAGAATTACTGAAACGTATTATAACAGGTGACGAAACATGGGTTTACAGATTTGACGTCGAAACTAAGGCTCAATCATCCCAGTGGAGGCATTCTGGCTCGCCAAGACCGAAAAAGGCTCGACAAGTGCGGTCGAACGTGAAGGTTATGCTCACTGTGTTCTTCGATATTAATGGCATCATGAATTCCTGCCACCAGGTGAAACGGTCAATAAGGAGTACTACCTACAAGTTCAAGCAATCCGTGCGTTCAATGCTTGAAGCAATCCGAAAAAAACGCCCAGATCTGTAGAAAAACAATTCATGGCTTTTGCACCATGATAATGCACCAGCTCACACTTCATTGCTTGTTCGTGAATTTTTTTTTTTTTTTGCCAAAAACAGTACTGTAACGATGCCCCAGCCTCCATATTCGCCAGACATTGCTCCGTGTGGCTTTTTCCTATTTCCAAAAATAAAGAGAACTTTAAAGGGCCGTCGTTTTACAGCCGTAGATGACATTAAAAGCGCATCGCTGAAAGAACTAATGGATATCTCAAAGATCGAGTCTGAGAAGTGTTTTGAGGATTAGAAGAAACGCTGACACAAGTGCATAATCTCCAATGGGGACTATTTTGAAGGCGACATCATCAATGTAGAAGAATAAATAATATTTTGTTCAAAATATTGAAATTCTTGTTACTTTCTGAACACACCTCGTATTACATATGTCAATACCGGTTTCAGTTTTTGCTGATAAATAAGGAGTTTGCTGTATAGTCTAGTTGTGAGTTTCTTATATTTCATATTCCTGACTTGCATGTTTCGTTCTATCTTTAGAAACTTTGACTGTTCAAAAAAATTAATAAAAATCGGTTTTGTTCAAAATCGATTCAAATTGGAGTTGGATCGTTCACGAACGAACGGGTCGAAATGAACTAATCTTTTAACTAAACTAGCCTACTACGCGAGCTAGTCCCTGGTGAAATATGTAGTTCGTTTAAGTTGTTTTTGTAATCAGCGCTCCTAACGGATTCTTATGACACTACAGAACATCAACTACAACTACAACATACAGAATAAGCAAAAACAACTATTACAATACGTTATCCAAGTAGTACTGATCTGGAATACATGGCGCCTTCGAGTACAGTATGCCCTACACATTATAGCTTATACTTTTTTTATTCTAATAGGTTTAGTTCGAATAGTTCATTAGTTCATTTCGTTCATTAGTTCAACTCAAATTAGTTCAAATTAGAGTTGGATCGTTCACGAACGAACAGGTAAAATGAACTAATCTTTTAACTAAACTAGCTTACTCTGCTAACTAGTTCCTGGTGAAATATGTAGTTCGTTTAGTTTGTTCTTGTAATCAGCGCTCCTAACGGATTCTTATGATACTACAGAACATCAACTACAACATACAGAATAAGCAATAACAACTATTACAATACGTTATCCAAGTAATGCTGATCTGGAATACATGGCGCCTTCGAGTACAGTATGCCCCTACACATTATAACTTATAGTTTGTTTATTCTAATAGGTTTAGTTCCAATAGTTCATTATTTCATTTCGTTCATTAGTTCAACTCCACAATAGTTCGCTAACAAATGAAATGACCTGCATCAAAATATTTTCCTGCCGCCGATGACTTTTCTTGAGTCGTTGTTTGTAAATTGTAGGTTATTATTAAAGTTTATATTTAGTAATTAGGCCTACATTAGGCATATAATACAATAGGCTATAATATTAAATATTCCAGTCAATAATAAATTAGGTTAGAAAAAATTGAACTAGTTCGTTCATTGAACTCTTGAACTATTTCGTTTAAGTGAACGAACTAAATAGAACTATTCTGTCCATCTCTACTTCAAATGGTTTAAAGCCGCCTCGGTGGCCTAGTTGATAGCGTACTGGGCTTTCACCCCGAGGACCCTGGTTCGATTCCCGGTCAAGGCTTGGCATGTTCATACGCCATATTGAAGTATGACTGAAATGCAGATATAATCATCTGCATTAGCCCAAGTGTGCACAATAGTCAAACGTTAAACACAAAAAAAAAAAAATGTTTAAATCAAATCATGCTCAATTGCAATGCAAAAGATTTACATGTTCCGTTAAGGAACACGCGTGTTTCAGTATGACATAGACGTAGACGGCCGCTATAAGAGGTTTCAGTAAATAATTATTTTGAATTATACTTTTAAATTTTGAAAACAGATGTGAACTTAGTGAAGTGAATTATGTATTTTCTTGAGTATAAAATTACAAACAAATTAAAATACGGTTATTGTTAACGTTAGTTAAATCTGTTAGAGCAGATATATAAACGCTTATGTTTAGTAAAACTGTTTGAAATTTAAACTGAATATAATAAAACCCGCCAACTCTAACGTAAAACAATTGCAGCACGCAGCTGTCTCGCTGGCTTGTAGAATAGAATTGTTAAAAATATTTTGTTTAACTTACCCTTTTTAAAATTCTGATTTCAGAAATCAAATGTTGATACCCATGTTCTGTCAATTGCGACCATAAATTTTTTCACTTCAAAATATTACAGAAACATTTTCGCACAAATATTTCTCCTCCCAAAACTCAGTTCAGGAGTTATCAACCGGAAAATCGGCCTGACATTTTTTTAAACCAAAATGTCTCTTTAATTTACTCGTACATGTTGTGGCTATAAATATTTAACTAGTTCTTACAGCTCCCTTAATCCTTTAGTTTTATGGCGTCTCCCTCAAAAATGTCTGTCAAACTAGTAAATATTATTTCATTTAGTGGAATGTATGTGTATCTGCGGATGTTTGCAGACCAGAAAATCAAAGTTCGGTGAGGTGGTACATTCGTGAGTCATTACATTCTTTCATTACACAGCAACTGAGTCGTCCTCGAAATTATACGACATTGTAATATTAGAAAAGTAGGAAATATGAACAGGCGCAATATACAACAGTTGTGAAAGTCAATGCCACCAAGAAACCTATTAAAGTCGTCGAGTGTTGATTTGGAACGTAGTTTCACAGTTTAATATTTGCCGAAATAAGATATCATGCAGGCATATTTGATTGCACAATCTAACCTAAAATACAATATCGACTATTTAAAAACGTTATAATAAACAGATTTAACTCTAGGGAAATTACCGAGAGTAAGGATAATAAAAAATTAAATCATATGAGTAAGAAATATTACTATGATCAATGAAATAAACTGACAAAAAGAGGTTATGTAAAAAGCAACAAATAGCGATTTAACTGAAGAAAAACGTAAGGCAAACAAAGAGACGAACATAAAGAAAACTACAGAAGAGTAAGTAAAAATCTGATAAAGTTAGGCTGTTTTACGAATACGTTTGAATGATTTTTAGTAAATTTGGAAGGTAGGAAATCAATTTTGTACAAAACTTTATATTTAATTTTATAATTTATATTACAATTGTTTTAAATGTACATAGGCCTACACTTACAAAGACATTTAACGGACCTCTATATCCCCAAAAAACTATCGGTTCAACTAGTTTTGTAAAAACTTGAGAATTTTTTTCAAATTTTAATCATATTAAAAGATTAGTAGGCCTATGTATGAGTTAACCCAGAGGTTTGTTTTGTGTTTTTTCCAATTTATTCTCAAAATAAATTGTTAACACTACTACAAGTCTTTGTTTTCAAAGAAAAAATAAAAGGTTTCGTTAAGTTAAAGGCGAGAAAGGACTGAAAGGTCTAGTGATGAAGTGATATTTAAAAAAAAAATATTTTAATAATATATCTTAAAATTACATCAATGATCATTACATGCGTTCAATGAACGTTTTAGGCAAAATGTTTAACAATTTTTCAAACAAATAAGACATTCAAGTGCTCATTTTAGCAGCAACAAAAAAATTAAGTTTTAACACCTCAATGTCAGTTACAAACTGCTACGTCTGTTTTGCTTCTGGATCAAGTGATGTGTTGCAGTTTCAGAGGCCATCAGAAGTTCACAAAATGGTAGGCAATATTGATAGAGAAAAATTATTTTTTTGGTTTAAGAAGTCTGGTTAAAATTTAAGTTTTTGAAGTTTTTGCCCTTCAAAAACATTGAGAAAAAAATTCAATAATTATAGCCTATGTGCTAGATAAACAAATCTTTGAATTTAAAAAAATGTACATGTTTTAAAAATTATTTTACACTGCTAATAATATATCGGACAGAAGTATTTGACACTATAAGATTATATTTGATTTACAATTTGTTCTAAGTTATTATTTTATGTTTATTTTTCAGATTTCATCCGTCTGTTTTTGAAACAAGTTGGTGAACTACAACCTGAACAAGAAACGAATGTAGTAGACCAAGACATTTCATTATTAAGTGTAAATAAACCATTGCTGCTTCAAAACAATTAATACTAATCATAACCTCAAAATAATTAAATTATTGAAACAAAAGACGAAACTTAAAATACATGTCACTTTTTAGGTGATTTTAGGATTCTAAGATAATATTTTTTAAAACATAATTAATTTTAAAAGAATCTAATTTCTATTCTAAAAGTCCTTTAATAGGTGTTATATAAGAAGATTTTTGTAAAACAGTCTCGCGTTTCCAAAAACACAGTTTTCCATTGCTGGGTTAACGCCCTCCGAATATGCCCTACATGCATTGCAATATAGGTAAATCTGAGCGAAACGCAAACATAACTAATGAAGACGTTGATTGATTTGAACTGAAGGTCATTCGATAACGAACTGAATCTAAACACCAACAAGACAAATATCAATAATAATAGGATTGTTTAGATTTGAAATATAATTGGCTTCAATAAATTTAGCCTTATTTTTGTGACATAATTAATTTGAAACGTTTGAAATAAATCATATGCAGCATTCCGTACAAGACAAGAGTTGCTGGCAACGGTGCCTGTTCGCGTGGCTTTGACTATCAAATCAAAGCAAAGTCAAACATATTTTTATAAGTTCACCATTTTGGCTTTTAAAAATTGTAATGCGTACTCGGTTTAACGTCAATTTTAAAAACTCAAATTTTTTAAACGATATGAACCTAACTTTGACTTTTATAATAAAAGTATGAAGTTGGCTGGTTGACGTGATGAAAACGAGTTTCAAAAATCTTTTTTATTTTTATTTTAAAACATGATTTTACCATCAAAAACTAAAAATGTACTAATTTGCACTTAAAATTTCCAAATTACATCAAAATATTCAATATTGATTTATGCAGGTTTTAACGCTGATTACGAATGTTTAAATAAGATTTTCAAAAAAATAACAGAATTATGATTTTTTTAATTAAAATTAAATTATCGCCATTTTTAAAACTGTTCAGAGAATTTTGCAGATAAACAAACATGTCTAAATTTTATAATAAAATCAATTTTCGGCATGAATTAGCAAATTACACTGAAAATGAACCCTGACCACATCCATGTACTTTATTTTATTTTCAGCTGAAATTTTAAATAGGCCTACTAATTTAAGTCGTTTTTAACACTAATTAGGACTGTGGAGTCGGACAATGATTTCTTAAGATTTGAAATGGTCGCCATTTCGAAAATGTTGAACGTATTTTGCTGGGTAACTATCATTTTTCTGTGGATCTGCATTAAAATGCGCTAGAAATCATATTTAAAATATCACAAGTAGGAAAAAACGATTTAACCATTCATTTTACGTAATAAAGTAATGAAAAATAAATAAGCAGAAAACAGACAAAGACAAATGTTTGGATTATTCAAATTTTAGTCATTTTTCTGTTCATTAAAAGGAGTAAAAATAGTATCTATTCCTACATTACAGTGTGGGGTATCAATAGCCGTTTCAAAATTGTTGAATTGAAACCAAAATGATGCTTTATTTTTTCTACGAAAAAAAATTGTAAATGCTATAACCAAAATCAGTTGTTTTGCAATGTTTATTTTCACATATCTTCATTTTCAAGTCATTTTATTCAATTGTGTTAATTTTTGAAAGCGGAAAAAGCTTATGGATTGATTAGATATTAATAAATTTTAAATAAATTTCACGGTTTATGTGTTATCCAGTTTTCTAAATAATAATCTAAATATTTTATGTTGTACATATGTTGGGAAGGTGTAATAGCTTAGAGATTTATTAACTTAGAGAATCGTTTTTCCTTCGACAGTACCCTGTTATAAGTTAGAGATCGACTTGTGTAATAAGATAGAGGTTCCGTACTGTGTATTAACTTAGAGGCTACAGTTCCGTCAAGTGTGTTGCACCGTGTGTATATGTTGCCGATGTCTCTGCTTGCAGGCGCTTCAATATCTTTTATCTAACAAGTATAACTCGCTTAGTTTAAGGAAGATATAAAGTTGATTTGGATATGTTTTGTTCTGAAAGGCTTATGTGCAATGCTGTAAATGTATACTAATTTACATATGTAGTAGTAATAGTAATAACAATATAAAAATATTGTTTGAAGGCTGCTTTATTCAAACCATATCCGAATTGAATTAAGAAAACAACCCTAAGTTAATGAATTAATTATTAATTAGTGAGTTCTATTTGTTAAATAAAAGATACTGAAGCGCCTGCAAGCAGCGGCGTCGGCAAGATATAGACACGGTGCAACACACTTGACGGAACTGTAGTCTCTAAGTTAATACACAGTACGGAACCTCTAACTTATAACACGGTACTGTCGAAGGAAAAACGATTCTCTAAGTTAATAAATTTCTAAGCTATTACACATCCCCCATATGTTTTGGGGTGGTTTTAACTAATTTATTATACCTACTTCGTTATTAGCAACTATACATTCAAAATGTTTCTATAATAGAAGAATTGCGCTAAATCAATACAAAACAAACACTGTTCTAATGAATATCTGACTAATTCATTTTTAATGACGCGCACGAAACAAAGCAAGTCTAGATAAGTCAGTCTTAAGCGATGATTGACGGAATTAAAATTTAACGACAAAGGGACAAAGCCGGCCTCATTGTATTATACTCTGAGGAATTTTATCAACCTCTATTAAATCTTTTGTTTTATTCAACCCTTTTTAATATTCTTTGTGCAGCGAAACTGTCTATTCTTTACTAAAATAGAAGAATAGTTAGCGCTGCTTTGTTTTTTAATGGCGTCCGACGCTAACAATTTATATTTTATTAATTTAAAAGGAAGATATTATTTAATAAACACAACGCCCAGCTCGTTCGCGTGATTGGAACGAGTTGCCAAAATCTAAACATTAACACGTGTCGTGTTTTAGGGCTGGTTGTGATGTAGGATTTTGCTCGATGCGTACTAGCATTACCTGTTGCGGCTTCGCCCAAGAAACTTAAACTGTTTCAGTAATGTAATAGTTTAGGAACATAAAAAAATATATTAATAAAAGCGTGATCATCTAAACTCGTGATTATTTTACAGTGAATATGAACAAATATTATAACCTGAATATGTTGTTTTATTGTCTTCAAACGTGTTCCATTCGAATTTTAAAAAATCTAATAAAAATATTTTTCTCCAATACAAACATTTATACCTGTTTTATGTTTTCGTCTATTTATGGGATGAATTCGGAGGGGGTATGTTGACTTACATGTGTTTTAGAATATTTTGTTTACTTTTAAGAAAATCCGATAAAAAT
Source organism: Callitettix versicolor (assembly GCA_022606455.1). Lineage (NCBI taxonomy): Eukaryota > Metazoa > Arthropoda > Insecta > Hemiptera > Cercopidae > Callitettix > Callitettix versicolor. The sequence goes on along the minus strand of CM040188.1, from coordinate 71,294,271 downwards.
TATTTTTCTTAAATGCAAACACTCTTTTTCCTCCAATGATAACTCTTTTTTACATTTTTATTCTTTTAGGGAATGAATTTGGAGAAATGTTGAAACGTACGTTTCATTACTTGTGTTTCATAACATATTTCTAGAATATACGATCCAAAAACAAATATGTTTTCAATGCAAAATTGTATACCCCTTTTTTTACATTTTCTACCCCCTTTCAATATATTTAGGGGATGAGTTTTGGTAAATGGTGAAAAATATACTTCATTATTTATATTGAAGAGTGACTATGTTACGTTTTAAGAAGGTCAGACGAAAAACATATTTTTTCGAATAGAAATTGTTGTACCCCATTTTTATTTCTTTAAGGGTTGAGTACACCTCTAGTGCATGTAGTGGTAACACTGAAAATTTAAATTTTTAGCTATAGTAGTCTCGGCTGTACGTAAATTAATAAAATTGGACTGGGTAAGTAGTTTAATAGCGTTAAAACCAAACTTTTGCAAAATCCTTCCTTAGTGTACCTAGACATTGTTGTATGAAGGTACTCTGAAAATTTCAAGTCTCAGCTGTACGTTGATTATTAAAGTTGGAAAACAACAGCTGTTTTTCAATATCATTTCAATTGGGGTTATGTTAAAAATGAAATGTCTAAATAAAAGGATAAATAAAATTATTTTAAAAAATACGTTTTTTTAAATGAAGAACATAGATTAAGAAAAATTAAAGAGAAAGACTACGGCGATTAGAAAATAAATTTAAACGAAAAATAAAATTAACGATGAAAATGGTACAACTGATAAAAGAGTTATAAATGAAGAGCAAGATCAACTAAGTAATAACAAAAACGAGAAAACGAGAAATCGAGAAAAACATAAAATAATGTTTTTGGTTTGGTAATAGAATTTTTCCAATAGAATTACATATATTTTGATAAGCAAAAATCGAAAAATATGGTAAACAGCTTAAATAAATTCGTTTTCCCGTGTCAAGAAGGAATAGCCAAGCGGTTAAATGGAAGCCTTAAAGTACGTTTTCCTAGACGCGAGTACAGCGTTAGTAGCTCTGCGATAATCACTCAGCGATCATCGCGGAAGACTCCTAGTTTGCACCTTACAATTTTCCTGCCCGCGATAATAGAGTCGCTAGTGTTGGTTGAGCGATTGCAGGCGTCTACTTTCGGAGCAATAATAACCGCAATCGCTAGCGTTTCGATACTTTCAAAAATTGCAAATGGTTTCTCAAAATGCAGAGCTTCGATTTTTCCGCTGAAGTGGACGAAAAACTAAGAGAATGAGTGCGAAAACATCCATCGTTGTATAATTGCCGCATTCACTTTATCGTGATACTCGTGTATCTGGCTTCTTTATTGCTTTAAGTAATTGATGCACTCCTTTTCTGCAAGAACTCATTATTTGCTCGGCAATCACATCATCTTTTCTTAGTGTATACGCTAGAAGTAGTTTTTCTTCAAGGTCATAATTATTCAAGGAACTATCGATCAGTAATATCTTATAAAATTAAGTGTCATCTGATAGATTGCTCAAACAGCCGTAGCGTGGAGGACGTTTTGTTTTAGGGATTTTCATTCTAGTCGTTTTTAGAGAATTATACCCTTTAATCTCATCTTACCATGAGAAGTTCTGTATGGAAAGGGTATTTTTATTTCCCAAGCTAACTGTTAGATTTTCATGGTTGGAAATAAAAAGGAAAAACCAACAAAGTTTACAAAGACCCTGGGCAACTGGTAAAAGTGAACCTGGGGAATGAAAATTCAAAGAGGTGGACCTGGGGTTTTACCTAGCGTATGGAACCCACATACAGTGGATCGTATTAGACTATAGGAACGCTAGACCTACATAACCTGCAGTGGAAGAGTGAGAGGTAGGTCGAACTTCTTAAACCAGTAAGGCGATGGCATATCTCCAAACAGTGCATCTGAGAAAAAGCTTCAGTGGTATCAAAAGGGCTTCTAATTAAACATAGAAGTAGAAGATGTTTTCTTAAATAAAACCTTGGTTAAAAGAAACACAACCTTTTAATGGGTTGCGATGATAAGGCTGCCGGTAAATTCAAAACTGGAGGAATGTCAGTCGTGAACATCTACTGAAAGAGGTTTGTCTAGATGGACATACAAACAGTATTGAGCCATCGTAGAGGTTGTCAGAACATTGTTACTCATTACGTGACACTGTGGTTTAAGGCTGCATCTAAACAAGTTAGGAATTTATATTACGGCGACACTGTGCTCAAGCTATGCAGGAAAAAAACGGCAGGTCACAATCAATCAGGAGATCCAGGAGGTCACCAAGATTGTGAGGCTCTTGCCAGCAGAAGACAAAGGGTGTTTGAGGATCCCAAGGACCTCGGACTGAATAAGCTAGTCAGTGGATTGCTAAAACACGTTGAGGGAACAGCCTACCTAAGACGATTAGTTGCACCATAGGTACTTTGGTCGCAGTACCAAAGGCTATCGAACTATCTACACCGTAACCTCTATTTTTTTGGCCAATGTCAAATAAGACAAATTACAGGTAAGATAAATTTTCCTTATCTGTCTTGAAGTCTACACGTTAACTCTCTATTTTTTTATTTAATAAACTATTTACCAAACCGATAAGAATAATATGAGGACTTGTGAACTATATTACATAGAAGAAACTATGTAACGAGAGATGTAACGTTCATGTAACGAGAGATCCGATTATAAAGGCATTTGTTAGAGCTGACGTCAGCAGAACATGACATTTCAGTTCTACGTTGATTCAAGGACACATTACGTGACAGAATATACAACAAAGAAATACGTCAAACACGCAGGACATAGACAGATGGACGAAACAGAGAAGCCGAGAATGACGTCAGAATTGCAAAGAGACGGTAAACACCACATTTCTTAATGATCCAGCAGACCAACAAAAAGATAGAAAGATAGCTGGATATCAATATAACTAATAACGGTTTAAAGCTGAAAAACAAACTGAAAATGAACTTTGATCGCCATTAAGTTCGGTTTTTCAAATTTAAAATGCAAATTTTAAAGTTCTAAATACCTGATAAACCGATTTTGAGAAATATGGCCGACATTTTCGACAGCTCCTGGACGAAAATTTTGTGGAAATAATTGAATGTGAGAAAGTTTTGTAAGGAAGTTTTTTAAACCAATTATTTTCAAGAGCTTCTGGACTCAATTATCGTACAGCAAACATTGGTGCAGTGTTTCTTCAACATTCATTAAATTAATTTAAAATTTCGAAAATATAAATGTATATCAAAATATGTAGCATACAGAAAGTTAGATCTATATGGTGTTTTAGCGAATCTCCATTGGGAAATGAGTTATTGGAACAGCCATCATGGTAACGTCCAGATCCGGTACCATGAAATGATAGCAGTTCATGATATCTAGAACACTTCTTGAGGGATCGATAAGATTGTGTGTGTGTGTGTGTGTGTGTGTGTGTGTGTGTGCGTGTATTTTTAGCAAGTTCAAGTTGGCAATTTTAGTCCAATTTGATTCAAACTTGGCTCAAATTCGTTAATCAGCAAAATTCGTTCAAAAGTTTCAAAATGGCGGACATTTCAAATCTTTAAAATTCAAAAGTTTTTCTTATTTTTTTTAAGTATAATTACTATGAATTATGATTTTGAATTTTCAAAATCTTTTGAAATTAAGATAATTAAGTTGACGGTGGTCAAAGTTCATTTTCGTATTTTCAATGTAATTTAAAAGTTTAAAATTCTAATATATGTAGATTTTAATGATAGTTATAATGGTGAAATCACAATTTCAAAATAGGGTAGGTAATGAAATACTACCAGAAATTCACTTCTATCACGTCAGCGATGCAGGTGTGTGCCGCTATTCAACTTTCTTCAATTGTTTCTCTAAAGTCGTTACACAAATTAGCTTTTAAATTTTAAAATACTAATTTATGCAGACTTCATAGATTACAATTTTTAAATCAGTTAGAATGTTTTGAACAAAACAATTTACTGATTTCGAAATGTATATTTTTTATACAAAAACGTTTGTTTTACGACGTCATTAAATATTGTTACTTTTTGAAATTCGTTTTCATCATGTCAAAGTGCAGCATTATTTTCAATTTTAAAATATTTTATAAAGTTTCCTTGTCTGGAAAAATCTCATTTTCCAAGATAGAATTCGCTGACGGATATTCTAGTGAACGCGTAAAAACTTATTTAATACCAGAACATTAAATGAAATAGTAATAAAATATTATTGAAGAAGTTCACAACTATACTTGACGAAACATAAAATAAAGTTTTAAAACTAAACAAGGAGAGTGAGGTAGGCCTATTTGCCGTGTAGAGCGAAGAGTTATTTTTGTTTAATATATGCCCGCCTTTACCAGAGGCCATATTCAATTTTCCATCAAGTTTTCTCGATGTTTTAGAAAAGCTCGAGTTTCTCGAAACATTTTGTTTACGTTCAAAGCAGATTTTTATTTTACTTGCGCAGCCAATATACTTCATCTTTAAAACGTGCATTTTAATTATTTATTTAACTTATCGACTGCATGACGTTAAACTAATGAAGATGTAAACGATGTAACGAATAGAAGTAATTAGGCTCGAATCTACTTAAAGGTCAGAGTTACGGCAAACTGTTAGCTACCTGGCCGACTGAGCTACGATGATCAATGATGAATTTAAAAAATTGATTAAAAGTGCAAAACGTAGTATAAAAATTCTATATTTTTTAGAAATATACATTTTTTTAATATTACATTTAAAAAATTTGGATCTTATATTTTCTCTCATTGTACCATACACAGATTCATCAAAAAGCGACGCAAACCTTATGAAGAAATAAAAAATGTTACTTTATTCTATGAGTCAGTTACAAAAGCTGTTGAAAGTAAATACTACGTTGCATGTTCTTAAAAACATGTTGCAGAGTTTATTGAGAAATTTCAGCAAAATATCTTTTGAGTAGACAGACAGCAACAAAAGAAAAATTTTGGCACACATTTTCATGTCCTACATTGAAAGTTATAACATAAATAAGGACAATAAATTTACAGTTTGTGAGTGAAAATGAAATGTTGGTTCACGTTCGGGAGAAAACAGAGAACAATAAAAAAAAGTTGGACATATATGAAAAATTATTACTTAAATTACAGTACAAAATTGGAAATAAAAATAATTTAAAGCTCCAAAGTAAAGAGATAAATATAAAATATTGGACATATAATGAAGAGTTATTACTTAAAACTACAGTAAAAAATTTGAAATTAAATTAATTTTAAGTTCGGAAGTAAAGAGAGAAAAATAAAAATAAAATGTTGGACATATATGAAGAATTATTACTTAAATTACAGTACAAAATTTGAAATTAAAATAATTTAAAGTTCGGAAGTAAAGAGAGAAAAATATAATGTTGGACATATATGAAGAATTATTACTTAAATTACAGTACAAAATTTGATTTAAAAATAATTTAAAGTTCGGAAGTAAAGAGAGAAAAATATAATGTTGGACATATATGAAGAATTATTACTTAAATTACAGTACAAAATTTGAAATAAAAATAATTTTAAAATACAGAAGTTAAGAGAGACAAATAAAAATAAAATGTTGGACATATATGAAGTTTTATTACTTAAATCACTAATTAATGTACAGGTCAAGATTCAGAGAGAAATTTAAAATAAGTACAAAAATTTGAAATAAAAATAATTCATACTTTGGGAGTAAAGGGAGAACAAAAATAAACCATGACCGTCTCGAAAAAAGTGACTAGAGTTCATTGATGTCCAAACTAAAAAAAATCTGTTAAACCAATTGGTCTTGTTGAAAATTTTTAAGTTTATATATATATATATATATATATATATATATATATATATATATATATATAAACTTAGATTTGTAACGGTGAAGGAATTTCAATTACCGTTTTAATAAATAAATATATCTAATTTCCTCAGTGTAAATCACCGAACCCTGAACTCACTTTAAATATAGAAAACACCCAAAGCCAATTTTCATTCGCAGTCCATATTAAATTAAATATTATATTCATAATAATATTGTAACCGTCATTTAGGCTTAAGATACTTTCATATAAAACATAAATAAAAGAATTACCTCAAATAAATGATTGATCTACAAATGAAAGTAAAGAAGAACAAATATTTCATAAGAGGAATAACACAAAAAGAGAAGAAGGAGAAAACTCAACAATGAGGAAGTCATCAGATTTTTGTAATCCAAAATCCAAACATTTGAAGAGAGAAGTTCGACATTTTGTAAAAGATATATTTATTCATCAGTCAAGAAATAATTAAGAAAACAACATCAAACTGCACTAAAGCATCCAAAATAATAAAATTCAGTTTACATAAAATAATATATCTAGAAACATAATACCTGAAAGCTCTAAAAACTTGGTGGGTGATACTTTTTAATACTAAATTCAAAATTCCACTAGTGACTTTATTCGTCACACTTGAGAACACAATTAAACCAAAAAAACTTATAAAACTTTTTTTTATAACTTGTGATAATTTACAGACTGTTTTAAAACCAACTTAATGTACTGAAGCCTATCGCGAAATTCCATCATTTTATTTTGTTGTCCACAAATCACCTTAGACCTTTCACCTGCACATAACCCATACAGTTATTAAGTAAAATAAAATATTAGAACAGTTTTAAAATTTAATTGTAAGATTCCATAACGAGTTAGTTTTCAGGAAGTGATTATAAATTTTACAGCTAGCCTAGGCATTAACTGAATATTAAACCCGAGATTTGTAATATTATAAAGTAAAATAAATAAATCAATATTTTTTGCAAAATCGTACACATATCGTACAATTTATTTTATTTATAATTTTTAATGCATTAGATTCCGTTGAAAACATTTTTGTCATAACATTAAAGTCTTGGAAGTCTTTCTACCCTCAAATGTGTTTTTTCATTATTAAATATTATTTACAAAAATAAATTTTTATGAACACTAAATCAATTATTTACTTTTTTCTAATATTTTACTTTTTCTAATTTCTCAAGTCTGAATTGTTTCAGGATTGGAATATACTGAAAGCACAGCAGAACGTTCAGTAAGAAAATATATTACTTGAAACATTTCAAAAACATGATTCAACATCACATTTCATTTTTTTACCCTAATGAAATTTAAAACTGTCTGCAAGTACACAAATAAATGGTACTTAAATAAGTCGTTACATCCCTCCAAAAAAACCCTGTTCAATAGTTATCGAAAAAATTGAATTTTATTTATCACTCAAACTGTTCGTATATGAACATTATTATTTTAAGTTAGTTTAGCGTAAGAAAAATACAAAAATAAATTCTGACTGCCACTGACTGCCGAATTCTAGGTTTATTTGTTTATTTTTATTTATTCTCGGAGCGTAAAATTTTGGTTTTTTTTATATTTAGTACACTGACTCGAGTTAATATTCCTCAAATATAGCGTAATTTTTAAAAAATTTAATGAACCAAAATTAAGACGTTTGGTCGATTTTTTCGATTTTTGTTGGTAGCTTCCGATCAGGATTTCTGGGGGAAATAAATCGATTTTTAAAATGTATTGCACTATTTTATTTGATTGCGTTTCATTTCAGTTCAGTTAATATAGTGTTCAAATATCGCGTGTTTTTACGCTGGATTCAGTTCGATGTAGTGTAGGGCCTATATTGTTCAGTAAATTGACAGTAAATACAGTACGATTGTTAAATAAATTGTAATCAGTTTAATTTAATTCAGTCACACAGTTGAATGTAATGACTAAAGCTCAACCAAGTATACATTTTTAAAGTTATTTTATTTATTACTGTATGGATTTACATAATTCTGTTATTATCTTCTACAATTCCTATCGCTTGGTCATTTCGGGTAGTTCCCGGTTTCAGGACAATAGCGTAGGTCCTTTGTTCCGTACAAATAATTGTTGTAAACAGAAACTCAATTAAATTTTCAAATATGTCGGCAAAGAAAAAGTGACAAAATTAGGAACAGTCTGCGTAAATTTACTCACCATAACAAAACACGTTTACGTTTTCATTAAAGAATATGCCCATTAGTTACACACAATTCTATTTTATAAATGAAAACAATCGCTATTTTCTTGCTGACGTAATCGAAAACAATTCCAAAGATATCCATGTTTACCTTACTCTTTTTTGGAAAACTAATTTCACCATTGTAATCATCGCTAAAATCCGAATTTATCAGCACTTTTAATTTTCAAATGACAAGACCACCCTTAGCGTAACGAAAATGTGATATACTGCTATTGTACTGTAACATAAAAACGTTATATTTTATAGATTTGAAATAGTCGCCATTTTGAAACTGTTGATCGGATTTCGCTGCATAAAGAACTTGTCACTTTATTATTAAAAACGTTTAATGATTTTTACTAGGACAAGCGTTGCTCTTTTTACATGTTATTGGTGGTAACGCCAGTTTAGTTTTTCCTCGTACAAGAAAGGGCTACTAGAAACTCAAAAAAATATTTTCACTCAAAAAAAAACGGATGAGAAAAAATAGAGAATCGATAAATAATAGACAAGAAGAGCAAGGGTGAACAAACTGGTTTGAATAGGCCTACTTGATGAATCCTCACTTTTTCATGTCCCTTGGAGTCCAAAATTTCCCATGGAATTTTTTGCTCAGGTTCCAACAACTAGAAAATTTGTTGGACAGGTGAAAACAAGAGCAAAACTCAAACTAGGGAAAAATACAGATTTTAGAAAATTTTCGAGGGGACAGATGAACTACTTACAGATGGGCACCCATTACACACACACACCACACACAGGGACCTTTGATGGACACACAGACACACACACACACTAAATCACACACGACACACACAGACACACACACACACACACACACACACACACACACACACACACACACACACACACACACACACACACACACACACACACAAATTCATAAAAAATTTGCTTTTTTATGAAGGATTTTATAAAAAAACTTTGTTTTAAGGGATTACATTTTATTTACTGCTATAGTGTATGCCTGTATTTGTTCTTTTTTAAAACCAAAATGATAAACCTTTTTTGTCAGTTTGATGAAGCACTGAAGTGTCAAAAATTGTTACATGGGCCGTAATACCGAAAATTCTAGTGCAGGATACAACTATGAAAACCCCAAAAAAATTAGGCAAACTGAAAATCGAAAAAACTAATACCTAAACTTAGTTAAAGAGATTTTTTTCACAATCAAAGACGGCGCACTAAATTTAAAGTTACAGAATAATAATGTATGCAAATTTATAAACTTGATAGAGGCACAGTGTTTCTTTGAATTATCAATTAAAAATTGTTTTCTATTTCTGAATGCTACAGCCGATTTCCCATTCGTGAATTTTTAGAGGCATCTGATCGTTTAGGTAAATACACAAAACTATAATTATACGTTTCTTTCTTTTAACACAGTTAAAAGTTCTACTCTTAATTTTGGGGCATAGTAATTCCAAAAACACCTAAGAGAGAGACAATAACAAACACAAAGACACACACACACACACACATATATATATATATATATATATATATATATATATATATATATATATATATATGTGTGTGTGTGTGTGTGTGTGTGTGTGTGTGTGAGAGAGAGAGAGAGAGAGAGAGAGAGAGAGAGAGAGAATGAAGTGAAGTTGAATTTATTTGGTGCGAAATTAGAGCCATTTTGCTTAATCCCCAGTATTGGTTACAATCAAAAATAACAAATAAAATTCTTCTAAACAATAACAGAGAAACTAAAATAACAACACCATTAATAAAAACTACATTATGGAATATTATGTGAAACAATTGAAAAACATTTTAAATAAAAACAGTTATAATGAATAAAAACACCGTTTGTAATAATTTTTGTTATTAATTCAACGAAAAATATAAAGTAAACTAAAAACAAAATTATAGGAATAAACATAAAAATACTTGATAATAACAAATTAAAAAAAGATAATGTAATTACCATAGACTTTAAAATAACTTTTAAAATTACATTCAAATAATAATGAGAGAGAGAGAGAGAGAGAGAGAGAGAGAGAGAGAGAGAGAGAGAGAGAGAGAGAGAATTGAAATTGAAGTGAATTAAATAATGCTTTTAATGAGGGGGCGAAGTTAGGACATTTAGATCCTCTCTTTCACTTAAACTCGAACAATAATTACAATTAAATTAAAGATAAATTACACAAAGTTTTTCTACACACAACAAACAAAAGAAAAAAACAACCATAATATAAAAATATATTTTCGAATAGTACCATGTAAATTAGCAAAAATACATGGTTTTGAATATAGAAATATAGATAATTTACAAATAAAAACACAGATAAATTTAATTTTTTTAAATTAAGTAAACAAAACAGACAGACAGAGAGAGAGAGAGAGAGAGAGAGAGAGAGAAAACAGATTACGTATTTTTAAATCATGAAAAAATATTGTATCTTTTAAAACTGACACATAGAATTTTTAAGGTTATTTCAATCAACTCCTTTTCTATGGCCGGTATTACACAATCAGATTTATTTGGTAAAGTTGTTTGGTAAATGTTATATTAGCCTATAACATCTTTTATGGTCTTATAACTAAGCACCTGTTATAAGACATTTCTATGATAATATTTCTGTTATAAAAAATAAGAGGTTGGTCATTCTCCTACCTTTCATAAAAGATATGATCAAAACTCTTTGACAAAGAGATGTGATAGTACAATAGGCTAACTTTCCTTATAAAGTAGCTAGGAAGTAAAACGTATTAGTTCTGAAAATTATTTAGCTTGTATTTTACAAGTAAGAATTATAGTTATTGACGATTGGGCGGAATAAGAACATTATAACCGAAATGAATTTAAATTAACAAAAATCGAAAGTGAAAACTAAAATTAAAATCCGTTAACTTCATAATATTCTTAAGAATATTACATAATTAAATCTGAACCAAATTTAAAAACCATCAGTTCATCGAACGTATTTGAATTTGGCGCGAGAATGGTGTTATAAGACGAAACGAATAAAGAAAGGGGAGAAATGGGCGGAGTCATCTTCCCAGTTCATTGTTGGAAGCTTAGACGAATTCTCGTCAGGTCGAGACACTAACCAAAGACGTTTAATTTGACTATTCCAATAAGGCCTGCTATCTTGCGGTGATTTCTTTAACTAGTTGTTGCTTTTATCATAAAGTTAAACACAGAATGATAAAAGATATTTTAAATTTGTTTTATTTTTTATGTTATTATTGAATATAATGGATGTTTTCAAATACATTGATCATTGTTTAAGTGTTCAATTAAACAACTAAAATAGTTAGCTTAGTGTTCGAATTAAATACTGATTAAACGTACAATTCTTAAGGAATTAAAAGAATTGTATAATTCTTTCCCCACATAAGCCTAAGTGTTCTAAGCTTAATCCATTTGCTTTCCAAACTAATATGAGATTAAGAATATTAGAACTAACTTTAAGTTAGTTTAAAAACCATGTCGAAACGAAATATCTTTAAGAAAAAAGAACTAGATCTACTTGTATTAATATTATACACCCTGTAAATTAACTCGAACCACAAATTAATGCGGAAATAACAAGTTTTTGATTTCTTCAAGATACTAAATGTAAAAAAACATAATTCAAAACGACAAAACCAGGCTTGAAGTTTTCAAGAATTGCTACCACTAAAGGCATGCAATTTTGTTTAAAATTCCCATTGTAAACCTTTCCACTCATTATCTAGTGTAATAAATTTAAAATAATTAAAAAATAACGAAAATATTTTTAAAATGCCCCAGTTTTAAATTTTGTTAAGACTATTCTGCGAAAGAAATATTTTTTTTATAATTAAATCCCTTAATTTTTTTTTTTTTATGCATCCGTTAGGAAAATGTATACAACTATGCAGATGGTCTTTAAGTTAGGCCTATGTATGATACTGAAGACAGGTAAGTAATGCGTGAAGTCTATATATTAGGGTCGAGGTTCTTTTTGAAACCGGTTCTTAAAAGGTGCATTATAGTTGCTGACATTCTGTTTTAAAGGAAAGAAGATCTCTGGTCTTAAATTTGATCTGTTTCTTTCATTAAACTGTTTTTACTGTTAGTCACATCTGTTTTTACTTGTAGAAAGACTACGAATTAGGCATTATATTTTTAAGCGAAATTCAGTTATGATAATTATCAGCTGGCCTTCTCATGATCGGTGTTTTTTACACGAGTGATTAGAATTACACAAAATAAATTTGCTAAATATCAAACAGATTGAATAAACATGAATAATTAATTATTGTTTTTTACAACCCAAAAAACGTTAACGATTATTAGATCGTTTATAATACGCAAATGAAATATCATTCATAAAGTTTAGCAACGAAAACGTGAATGAAAGAAACACTGCATTATCAAACTGCGTTTATCAACACTGCATTTATTTCAACAAAATATTAAATAAATGCCTGTACATTCTTACCAAATGGCAAATACAAAAATGATCTGCAAACACAACAGAACACAAGGGCTAATTTTAAAAAGCTTTTGACATCTGCACACACAGATTCCGATATTACAGACATTCTGTGATTAAATTTCAAAATTCCATCCGCCTATTGTTCATCGTCAATAGCTTTGACAGACCATAGTTATGCGTAGGCTAATTGATTTGATTTAGTTTGTAAATTTGTATTTCATGAAATTCATTGACACTTATAAAGACATACAAAATGCTTTTCTTGTAGAATAATTAAAAATTAAAATAATATTTGTTTAAAATATCCTAGTAACACACTTTACAATTTGTTTTATTTTGATATTCAGATTGGAAAATGAAGCATATATAATATAGCCTACAACGAAAATTTATCACCTAATATTTGATTGTAGCCTACAGAACATAGTTTTATCTATAGACCTACTTGCAGAGTACGTATTACTTATTTTGTTTATTAATTTTTTAACGTTTTTTGGAAAATTTGGAGCAATTATTTGGAAAATACAAAAAATATAACCGGTTTGAAAAATATGCCGTTTTTCCAAGTTTTATTTTATAATTGCTGAGTAGTTTTAGGTATAGCATACTAGGGCATACTATTGAATTTAATTTGTTCAAAATCTTTAGAACCGATTTTGAGAAATTTTACTTTTAAATTTTTCGATTAAAAAAGTACTTGATTTTTTTTAGACTGAAAGGAAGCTTCTAAGGTATCGACAACCAGGCTTCGGGTCAAATTTTACAAAAATCGGTCAATTAATTTAGTCTTTAGCGATGTGTTACAAAATGACGGACAGACATTCAAGTCATAAACCACTGTTTTGGCACTCAGTATATTTTTTGAAAGTATATCGATTTTATTTACACGATAGCATTTCTTTCGTTAGTCTTTCGTTATAAGACACTAAAAAAAATAATCATATAGGCTGTGTTTCGGATATGCTTTAGTAATCGATCCAAATGCTGAATTAAGCGTCTTTACGAAACATTATAGCCTATAGGTTAAGCAAATAGGCTCATCGAACAATAATACCTTACCTAACTACAAACAATGCGGCCTTGAGGTTTGTCGCCTGCTCTGCAATAGTTCTACTTGCAGCTGCAAATTTTCACTGCCATACGTATCTGAAGCGGTTATGACGAACATAACCTAAAATCAGCTGTTTAGTGAAAACGTTTTGAAGCATACTTCATAAAAATAATAGCTTTCTTAACAGTTGATATTAAAATGGTCTTTATTTAGTGTTTTCATAATAAAAACACATTATTGGATTGTTTTCAAAAGTTTCGAGATTTATTAGAACCTCGACATTGTTTATTAGTTCGCTTATAATAACAAATACTTCTTCTTCTTCTTCTTCATCTTCCTCTACTTTTTCTTCAAAAAGAATTAATTAAAAGTCTGTTAACTGTGAATGCTGTATTAATTTCGTTGATTCTCTATCAAAATATATTTTCAACTGTCTTTCTACTATAAACTCATTTAAACAAAACAAAATGTTGTTGTTCCCTGTTGTTCAGAATTTACTTTGAAATGAGAAATAATTATAGACAATGGTTATTTAGTTGTAAATCTATGATTAAAATTTGAAAAATAAATAATGGAATTATTTCATAAACTTGATAACATTTTGCAATTTCTCTTTCCGTTTATTTCCGCAATTTCAAAATCCGTTTATGGAACTACTGCCAAAACAGTGAATTTTCGTTTTGTTTTAAATTTGGTACACTGATTTGAATCGACTAACATTTTATTAATCGATTTTGAAATTAGTTTTTTTGTCGATAGCTCTCTAAACAATGTTTTAGAACCTTTAGGTTCTGTGTTAGATAATTTCAGACTACATTTGAGCAAGATGTAATTAAAATTGTAAACACGGATTTTTAAAAAATCTGACGTTTTTATTAATTTTTCAAACTTTTATCCAAAAATGGCTTTAAAGCAAAAACTTGAGAAAATGTAAAAAATATTCCAAAATTTGAGCAAACTACACTAACATACCAAACTTTTATAAAAATAGTTTGATTGGTTCGGTCATGAGAGAGACAGACAGACATATTTAAGACAAATCCAACAAAATCTCAAAAATGAGTTTTCCTCAATTAACAGTACTTTCTATAGACTATACTTGATATGGTAAAAAAAGTAGAATAAAAGATATCTCTTACAATTTATTTTGAAATCTTATTAGCCTTCCAGCAAAGTTTTCGTAAGTTTCTCAAAATAGCAATCTCAAAACTTTTGATTGAGAGTAGCCTATATCTTCCGTACGTGATATGGTTGTAATCAAATACATTGCCCAATAATTTATCTTCGAAAAAACTTTAAAACAAAAAATAATATGTAGTTGTTTTTTTTATACATTAATTAATATTTGTTTCAATTATACCCGCTGTAATACATTTCATTCAAATCCTTTTAGAGCGTTCAAACAAAATTTAAAATGATTTCCATAAAATTTTTCTCAAGAAGTATAAGGTTTTCAAAAACACTTTGAGGAACTGCAGATTCAATATTATTTTTTAATAAACGGGAAAATACTTTGTCAAACACAGGCTAGAAAGTACAAAATAAATTATGCTTTGAGCTGGTCAGTAACTAAGTGAAACTAGGCCATTAGGTCTGCCCTTCCTTTAATCTTTAAAAAAACATTAGGGTTTTAGAAAGGGTCAACTTAACTGGCTACTGAGCTGCTCCATAACAAGTTTCAAACAGTTTGGTAAGATTTATAAAATTAACATTTTCCTTCGCCCACTTGAAACGTTATATTTACCTCAGCTAGAAATTAATTGTCGCCCGTTTCGTCCGAAACCAAGCTTCAATTATTAACATTTAACTAACAAAGTGTTCAAGTATGTAGTGTAACTAAAAGTACGAAATTGTTTGTGCCTGTAAGTCAGTAACAACAAATGGTATTAATATTCCTTGTAATTAGTAACTGTTGATAAAGAAACAAGTGGTATTATTTTACTAAAGTAATTTCCTTTGTCTCTTTCAATGTAAATATCAAATAGACTTTTGTTTTATTGATTTTAAATTAATTAAACAGCATAAAATTTATAATTTACTATAAAATTGATTTTTAGTTAAAAAACTGTTATCAGTAGTCTGTAGTATAAGAAAGTTTAACATTGTTTTTGTATGTTTTCATGTTAGGCTAATTGAGCAACAATGAAACATATGTAATTAAGAAATAAAACATCTGACTAATTTGCAGAAATATATGTTACAAGTTTACCTTTACCAAACAGCTGTCTTGGATGACAACACTTTTATTTTTTCGTATACTTAACAAAGTATATGAATAACTGTACTTTTAGGGAATTTCCTTTGGAAAATGAGCTATTGGAGCTGTCATCATAGTAAACCCAAGCTCGAGATCTTGAATAGATCTCTAGATCATTTTGAGAGTGTGTGTGTGTGTGAGAGAGAGAGAGAGAGAGAGAGAGAGAGGAGAGAGAGAGAGAGAGAGAGAGAGAGAGAGAGAGTATGTGTACGGGTGAGTGTTACCACGCTCAATTTTAGTCCTATTTGACTTGGCACAAAAATCGATTTTGGTAATAGCGTGGACAAGTTTGTTAACCAGCGAAATTCGTTCAACAGTTTCAAAATGGTGGTCATTTTAAATCTTTAAAAAATCTTAAATTTTTTTGTGTTTTTGAAAGTTTTATTATACCATCGTAATCTGCGTTAAAAACTGAATTTTTAATTTTTTTTAATCCTTTGAAATAAAAAGTTTAATTTGACGGCGGTCAAGGTTCGTTTTCGTATTTTCAATATACAAAATTGAAACTCTGAAATGCTAATGCAGATTTTAATGTTATTTGTGAAGGTGGAAACAAAATTTCAAAAAGATAATTCAAAGAAAATTATTTTTGGAAATTCGCTTCCATCACGTCAGCGAGAAAGCTGCGTACCACGATTATATTAAAATTATATTATTTATATTATTATTATATTAAAGTTGCTTATATTAAAATGAGTGTGTCGGATTTGTAGATGTGTAAGAGTTTGTGTGTGTGTGTGTGTGTGTGTGTGTGTGTGTGTGTGTGTGTGTGTGTGTGTGTGTGTGTGTGTGTGTGTGTGTGTGTGTACATTACACTAAAAACTAAACAAATTCACTGATTTTTGTAAAAACTCGGCAAGTAGATGCAGTTTGTTAGAATGCATACACTATTTTTTAATTTTCTTAATTTAAACCTTATTGTTTCAAAAAGACGGTCATATAATATAAAGTTTCAAAAATACATTGTATAAAGTAGGCTATATGATATGATAAATTTGCCTTTCTTGAATAAACCAAAAAAATAATAAAATTATTTGTTCTGTTGTGTTTCGATTTAATCTACTCCAAAATCGTAATTTTTTCACGGACTTGAGGTGTGATCAGAATTTAATTAGGCCTAATCGATTTTTAGATGCAAAACTATTTTTCGTTAATATTTTTATCGGACTTTTGGAGAAATTAGAACATGCAAATAAGTTTGTCATGTTTTAATCTATTTTCTTTGCGCTGCGTTAAATTTGAGGTTATGTTTACTACCATTCTTTATCACAATTTGTAGCTACAAGCTGTCGTGGCCGCAGGCAGAAAAAACATAAATGTATAACGGAAGTAGTAAATTCGAAAAAATAAAACAAATTCTAAAAACTTTTAGAATTAATTTTGTTTACTTGAGAAATATTTGAATGAATTTAAAGATAATCGAACCATACTTCTAAAACGGCGAGCATTAACTAAGGAACAGGATAGCATAAGCAAGGGTTCTAAGCCTATTCTATTTCGGACACTGGTTTCAACCACTTGAACCACAATGTACAGGATATCCAGATGAACTGGATCTAAAAGGGAAGCTGTAGCGGGGAGACGGGAATGTCCGGTTCGCCTTGCGAGGATGTTCAGCTGGCCGCCGCGGAACTGGACTTCTCCCGACGTAAACTCGGCTCCAGATGTGCCCAGCATCACCTGGACCACGTCTGACCACTATGCAAATCACGCTCATCTGTTTAATCAGATTTTACTCTCATCGTAGACAAAAAATTAACCTAATATTGAACATATTTTATTTTTTTATAGTTTTATTATTATAAATCAATTTATAGTCTACGTTAGTTGTCCTGGATTGGATTTGTCAATAATTTTATTTTTTTAGGTTGGTATGCGTTTTACCTGTTCGAGAATTTTATAACTTACTAAGTGCCGTATTTGATATCATATTTACTTTAAATCGCTGAATATTTATTGTTAGGCTTAAAGTTAATCTATGTTAGGTTTTTTATAATTATTTTATACACTACTTTGCTGTTTTGATCATCCAATTGTTTATAGCTGCAAATATTTCACAATGAAACATAACCTCAAAGTCAAAAGAGGAAAATTAACTACAGTATTATTAAATCAGCTGATTGTTGAAGATACTTTTTTTGTAGGCTGTAAATTAAATAATATCTGATACTGTTTGGTTTTTTTATATCTGATACTGCAACAACATTTAAATATTATAAATAATTCATATTTATTATTAGCGAGTTCTCTTTAGAAAATGAAATATTGGAATCATCAAGATAAGACCCAGATCCATTACCTTCAAAACAGCGCCGAATCTAACTTCTAACAAGCTTTAGAAGACTGTTAGATCTTTTGAGTGAGAGGTCGTGAATAATTGTGTTATAGCCTATACATAGCCTACATGTTAGAACTATATTTCTCACAATTTGAGTCCTGTTTGATTCAACCTTGGTACGATTTTGGTAATAATTTGAACATCGTCATCACCTAGAAAACTCCCTTCAAACGTTTAAAAATGGCAATTATTTAATATCTAAAAAATGAACTTGAAAAAAATGAAATACTTGAATTCATGGCTGTCAGGATTCATTTTTGTATTTTGAACGTAATTTGAAAATTTTAAATACTAATTTATGCAGATTTTAACGTTGATTATGATAGAAAAATCAATTTTATTTTTAGATTGTAAATTAAATTGTGTTATTATTTTTTATTATAAAGTATAAAAATGTTCGCATAATTTGTTTATTTCATGTTACTTCGGTAAAATCTCCGATCCCCTCAACAATATAGCGTGTAATGTAATTAGCTTTGTATGATTACGTGAATCATTATATAGATTTTATTTCAAAAAATGTCTTTTCAATGTTTTAAATTATAATTAGATATATTATAAGTACTTTTGACAGACAATTTTCCATTCGATAACCTAATTAAGTTTATTTACAAGGATAAATCGCTTTTATAAATGAGTACAAGTTACTCAGTGTTACCACCTCTTACATCCCATGTTTACCAACACAACACGCAGTGGTAATTAATTTTATTTTTTGTCGCCCTCTGCGGGGGAAGGATACTACGTAACCTGTTGCTTCCATGACGTAGCGTCCAGTTTGCAGACCTCCTGGTAATTAAAGGATTGGCTGATTTCAATTAAGGGAAATGCTAAATGTTAAACGTTTTGGGATCTCATTTCTTGGCTTAATACACTTTGGTCTAGAAAACTGTTAAGAAACATAAATTTCTCGAAATAGGTTCTAACGGTTGTTATCAAATTTTGCTTAAACACAGATCAAAATATATAGTTCATTAAATTATGAAAAACCTGGTTTGAAAATTACAGAAATAAACAGGAAAATCGGCCTTTTCAAAATCAATTCATTAAACTTACCTTAAATGTTTGCCATTTGCCAAGATGGCGTGACTCAAATGAGTGCAAGAAATTTGAAATGTACGTGGCATACACGTATATGCCACGTGTTGATGACGTGATGAGAGCAAATATCCAAATATTTTTTTAATCTTAAACTTTGTTTGAAATTATGATTTCACTATCATAATCAGCATTAAAGTCTTCATATATTAGCATTCTAAATTTTAAAATTATATTTAAAATACAAAAAATGAACCCTGACCTCCATTAAATTATATTTTTAATTTTTAACGGATTTTTAATATCCATAAAACAATTTACGAAGTTTTTCACGCGAGTTAGTGAAACGAGATTTTCAAAACATATTTAAAACAAAAACCTTATTAATTTTTAAATATTTGAAATTGCCGCCATGTTGAAACTGTTGAATAAATTTTGCTGGTTAACTAACTCTTCCAAGTCAAATTAAATTTATGCGTTAAATTTGAATAATATCAGACTAAATACGCACATCTAAAGTGAGCGTGCTAACATTTATATATACGATCAGAGATATGTGCTCATTTCAAGTCCCATATTTAAATCTTACCACGATGACCACTACAATAGCTCATTTTCCAATACAGTTTTAATACAGTTTTATTTTAATACAGTTTTCTGGATCTATACGTTCAAATTGCAAAACAGAATTGCATGTGAACATAGGCTAACGCTTGTTACAGGTTTATTTCCGGTAGTGTGTACACGCTTTCCGAGATAATCTAACTAGTGAACATTTGTAAGGATATGTAATTACAAAACAGTAAATATAATTAAATGTTATGGTTCTAATGTCATATAAAAATATCAGTTGTAATGAATTGTAAGTTCTATAATTAAATGTTATAATATTTTGGTAAGTTGTAATGAATTGTGAGTTCTATAATTAAATGTTATAATATTTAGCCTAATGCCATATAGAAAATGTTGCTTTTATAACAACGTAATTTTTTTATTACCAGTAACGTTTAGGCTAAAGTTTAGAATATTATATAAATTTTCGAATAGGCTATTATAAACAACACCGCACTAGATATAACAGCCTAAATTTGCGTTATGGTGTAATTGTTTAGCAACAGAAAATCTTTGTAAAATGTGCAGGTTCTTATTCGAGCAAACTAGAAATTTATTCTTCTGTATTGTCGAAAGCTAATGTTTATTAATGTAGTAAATATTTTTAAAATAAGAATGGTTTGAGGTTAGGGCGACAGCATATTTCTTCCAACAATAGAGTGCCATCTGCCTTTATAAGAATCTTGGAACTTTTATCAAGTTTCTCAATGCTTTTTAGCAAATTTACATAGAAACATGAATGTTGCAGCTGCCATTATGATATGGACCAAGACCTGGAACGTCGTTGAAGTGTATGTGTGAAATAGCGGATTTCTACAACACTTAATAATACTCCAATAGGTTATGCTAGATTTACATAATTGTTAAATAAATTTTGTATTTTTTAGACAACATTTAATCAAAGATATACTCTACAATTTACCTTTCTTTCAGAAAAATTGTTGTTTTCAATATAATCAACGAATCCCGTAAGTTGTAGGTTATGTTGAGTGTTTATTTTTTGTTTCCATAGTTACTTGCTATAAATTTTTGACTACTCGTGCAATTCAACGCAAACAAAGACTAAAATTTTGTTGATGTCAGTAAAGTAATTTGGGGGAAAATCTTGTAAATACTAAAAATATTATTAATAAAATTTAAACACTCAAAAATATCTTATCATATTATGCAATACTAATATAAACAAAATTTTAAAACTAGTTAAATAAGTATGCATAAACAAATAAATTATCACAAATCAAACTTTTGACAACGTTGTAAATTTCGTTAAACTATAGTAATTTTTCTACAATTAAAATATTTAATTAGCCGATATTGGGACATTACATTAACGAGAATTTAACCTTCAATTAGGAATCAATGACTGTTTTAGAAACTTAAATTAATGATTTAATAAAAGATTTACTAAATTAATAATACGTTTTGATTGTTCTAGATATCGGTTGTAAGTGTATTAACACTTTAGAAATTTTGATTCGTTTTGATACAAAAATTGATTTTCATAATAGCTTTTACCCAGATAAACCATTCCATCTGTTTCAAAATAACCAATCAAAACCTTTAAAAGCACAACTTTAATTACACAATTACACACTTTAACTTTAACTTTAATTACACAATAGCACAATATTAATTTTTTTAATCTGATTCCATTATCGTAATAAGAGTTACCATTAATGATTAGCATTAACTTTCATACATTCAAACTGCAGAAATGAAATCGACGATGCCAAGGTCCATTATCGTATTAGTAAATTTCGAGAATTGTGATACCAAATGTTACTTCGGTCTGGGTTGATTCATTTTTTTAATGTAAAAAACAAATATCTTTTCATAACAAATATTTTTAAGTGATGTCCCATTCGTTTCCACCCTTTACGCAGGTTTCTATGTTATATTCGTAAATACTTCACTACCTAAAACGTTAATACTTACTTATTACAGCAGACTTCCAATTTTGTTTTGCTTGCACATCTGTTCTAAACTCACGAAGATATTCGGGCTAAACATAAAATTTTCCTAATTTTTAGGCCGTTTTGAAAATGTTGGCTGTTTAAAAGTAGGTATTTACAAATTATTCAATATTTAGCATTAATAAAAACAAAATTGACCCTCCAACTTTATAATATCGTAATTAAAATTCATATTATCTCAAGGAAAAATCTTTTCTTGTGGTTTTATGAGGGCTACAGGAAATTGCGTTTGCTTGCAATCAATGAACACGCTGTGACTACATTTAGCGTTTGGTTTGGCTCACTAGCGCAATCTACCAAGTTGTTCTTTCACGTTGTTTTTGTCTATTTGTGTCGCACGAAAACAGGAAGCAAACTAATACTTTTGGCCATTCTTGTTAGTACAAGCAATAATTTAGTCTATGCAATGTGAACAGATAGGCCTATGTAGGTAAATTTCGAAATCTTGAACGTTTAAAATTCAATTAGTTAATTACGTGACTGCACATGTCTCTAAAATTGTTTTACAAGTCGTATGACAGTGACAGTCATGTCACCATTTAGCCAATACACAGACAATGACATAAAACTATTTTTGTTGCGTCAGTGAATGTAAAACAAAGCTGTTATGGTCGTTTAAAATCGGTCAATTTTGCATAGATTAATAGTGCAAGAATATTAGAAAATTTTTCTCATAATCAATTATTTTCACAAAAAATGTACACGTGTAGACCTCGGGGAGTTACAGACAGAAGCGAAGCTTTTGTTAATTATATCTTTGCTGAATATATAATTAGTTTGAAGATATGTTTACAAATATCTTGTTTTGTTTAAATAAATAAAAACGTGAACCTATCTTAGATATTATGTACTGTAGCAATAGTAAAACATCAGTTGTTTTATATTAATTAGTAAGGATCAGCTGATTTCATTAAACAGCTGATAGGTATAACAAGTTTCAGGTTATGTTGTTAAAAACTAGCAATATTAACAATTATTATAAACGTTTACATTAATTTAGAATGTATTATAAACGGTTACAATGTGCACGTGTTCATCAACTAAGGAAAAATACCGAAACCAAAGCAACACGGCTTGATATAATACGCGTGTACTGTTATCAAAAAATAAAGAGACAGAAATAGAGAGAAGAAAATCGTTTTAACATTTTAACCTTCGCTTTAAAATCTTTGCATGAGCTACCGGAAAGAAAACTAAATATACCTAATTTCTCAAAAACGTTCGTATGATTTCGCTTATATTTTTGTCATTAAAAACCTATTACACGGCTTTATGAAAACATAACTGCTGTTTAGTTTTTGGTTCACTTACACCCGAAATGTAAATCTATTTCATTTCAAATTCGAAAAACCAAATTGAGTTATGAATCTTTATACGCGACCAAAATGTTAGAAAAATGTTATAAAGCGATTTTCAGTGTTGTTTTTTCTATAACTTCAGAACTATTTTTTCCTGACGGTTCCTGTAGACTGCATTGTAACTTCTGCATTGTAAACTGTGGACTTGTTTGTAATAGTTTGTTTACAAAAAAAAGGGCTTCAGGTTTTTTATGCAAAATTAAATAACACAGACAGACAAACATAAAAGTCGAAACTACTTTCTGGATTCAGAGAACGTAAAAACAAACATATTAAAATCTCAATCTTTTTTTTTTGTGATTAACGTCCGACTATTGTGTACACTTGGGCTAATGCAGACGATAGGATGATTTATAGCATATGAAAATTCCAAGCCCTTGCCGGGAATCGAACCCGGGTCCTCGGGGTGAAAGCCCAGTACGCTATCAACTAGGCGACCGACTCAAAATCTATTATGATTATTCCGAAATAAATAGGCTTAATCATCGATATGAACAATCTTGGTGATCCTATAATAATTCATCTACCGAAAACTTAAAACGAATACTCTGTCGGAAAACCTTCTCTCCAAATTCAAACAGTTATGTCACAGATATTCTGTAAATAACAAAACAAACATTAGAAATGCACAATTAAGAAGTTTGCTAATTTAAGATTCCGTTTGGGCGCAGAAACCATCATTAAGAAGGGTTCCGCGATGCTACGCCGGGAGGGAGGGCAAGTTTTAAGGGTGGAGTTTTTTCCTTGTATCGCCCCCTTTCATCCCCCTTCTTACAGACGATTTCAAGGGTTGATATATACGGCTCAAGTTTATTGATTTAGGCTGTGAATCTGACGTCCATTCTCTTACTTTCAGCCATTTTTATGAGGAAGTGATTTTAACTGCAACCATCAGGAAGTCTATACAGGCCATAAATTGTATAATTGTGACGCTAATTATTGATAATTTTACGTTATTTATATTAGATTACTGATACTGTTTCAATTAATTTCCTCTAAAATAAAACAAAATATATTCATTTCCCTTTCGCTCCCACACCATTCGAAATAAGTCAAAACAATAAACTTAATACGACAATAAAACAGTAAAAACGTACAACAGTAAAACAATAACTTTCCACGATTAGGCCAAAGTCGTGCAAACACAACTTTATCACATTTAATTTCCCAAAATTAAAGTTCAGGAAACTTCAAAGAAAATCGTGAAAAAAGAACGTTTGTTTCCGGTCATATGTGAAAGTGTAGGCCTACAAATAAATTCAATGTTTCAAGAGCTTTAAGTTTCCTATTAAAGGCAAAATTGAAATGACCAAAAACTCTACTCTCCAAAGAGTTTAAATATTCGCATGTGATCAGAATCTGAGAAAGACATGACAAACCGATTTTAATAAATTTGGACATGTACCTCTCAAACCGGATTTTGTTAGGGGATAGCAACTGCATGTTTTATTCAATTATTTAAGAACTATATTTGAGAAACATGTGATTGAAATTAGTAAATATGTTTATTTTTTATTTTTTTTTATTTTCAAATACAAAACAGATACAACACCGAATTTTTGTAAGAGCGGTCCAAACATTTATAAAAATGTACAAAAGGATGTAGATTAATTTTAAAAAATTGAATCAAAATAGTTTTAGAATGTTATAAAAATCCTATTTTTATTAATTATATGTTTTTCGTAAAAAAAAGAATTTAAAAATAAATATATTTGAAAAAGCAAAAATTGTATCACGGAGTTATAAACAAACTGCTTACTGTAGGC
The DNA here is from genome assembly GCA_022606455.1 of Callitettix versicolor. NCBI lineage: Eukaryota > Metazoa > Arthropoda > Insecta > Hemiptera > Cercopidae > Callitettix > Callitettix versicolor. Next base: position 71,269,388 of record CM040188.1, on the reverse strand, counting down.
CTCTATTTCAAACATTGAAATATGTGAATTCCTTAGGCTCTAACTCAAAACACATACAATAACACATACACACGCACGCACGCATTAATAGGCAAGTTATTAAGCCCTCTCTTCCACTTGTGAGTGAGATTGAATCTATGATTTTTATTTTGAAAGAACGAAGTTAGGACTTTAAGGTAATCTTTGCCACTTAACCGCAAAAAGAAAGGAGAGTGAGTGAAAGAGAAGGTTTGATTCAAAGTATTTACTTGAAACAGAAAGAGAGAGAGAGAGAGAGAGAGAGAGACATACAGACAGACAGAAAGGCACGTATGAAGAATAAATACAATAACACACTACACACACACACACACACACACACACACACACACATACACACACACACACATAATACCACACACACACACACACACACACACACACACACACACACACACACACACACACACACACACACACACACACACACACACACACACACACACACACACACACACACACACACACACACACACACACACACACACACACACACACACACACACACACACACACACACACACACACACACACACACACACACACACATATACATATATATATATATATATATATATATATATATATATATATGAGAGAGAGAGAGCGAGAGAGAGTGTGTGTGTGTGTGAGAGAGAGAGAGAGAGAGAGAGAGAGTTTTATATACTAAAATCTCAAGCTCTAAATTTTACACGATTTTTATTCTTTGTAGGCAATAATGAGAAGGATCTAAGTTAACAGCAGGTTTATTGAAAGCTTGCAGGCTTCTGTTCCAGTCCGGGATGCAAGAGGCTGGCCAGGTGAGGTACAGGCTACAGCTACTAGTTATGGGAACAATAAACTAGTTCTGTCCCTTCGCTGGTCCGCCACAGGAGTCAGTCCACGGAGTGGCCCACTACGGAAAACACGCTCACTATATTACTGCAATATTAGAGTAAGTTTGTTTCTAATTTTAATTTTGTACCGAATTTTTAGTTGCAATTATTTTAATTGCTATGTTTATTAGATTATATAAAGTAGAAGTGAATTTCACTATTTATAGTAATGTTTATAGTGAACTTTATGGTTTTAAGCCAATAAAATAGAGAGAGAAAAGGTGGGGCCGCAGTGCTTAGTTTGTTACTTTGGTTCATGTTCGTCAAAATTTTATTTTAGGTAGATGCTCTTCTGTTTGTCGCTATATACGAGATTGTATACCAAAACAACTGAACCGATTTTGTTAAAATTCATTAGTTTACATTGTTTTATTTCAATGTATAAAATTTTTAATGAAACATTATCGACTTACGGGGTAAAAATAAGTAATCGTGAAAATCAGCTGTCTCACTGACGTTACAGAAGCAAATTTGCAAAAATTACCCTCTTCACACTGATAATACGAAAATGAACCTTGACCGCTGTCAAGTTAAATTCTTAACTTCAACGGATTTTGAAAATTCAAGATGCTAATCTATGCAGTTTTTAACGCTGACTACTATCGTTAAATCAGATTTCCAAAATAATTCGAGGCATAAAACTTGAAAATTTTTAAATATTTGAGATGACCGCAATTTTGTAATTGTTAAACGAATTTCGCTGATTAAATCATTTGACCAATCTACTACCAAAATCGATATTTGGCGCTTTTTTATCAAATCGAACTAAAATTGCGTGCTTGAGTGTGTTAAATAGCATGCGCGCGCAAGCACACACATTTTACGACTCCTCAAAAAGTCATCTAGAAGTCAAGATCAGCGTGCACTTCAAGATCCCGGGTTTGGGTCTCAAATAGCTCATTTTTTAATAGAAATAGGCTAAAAACAAAACAAGAGGTTCGTTCAGGCTCAGTTTTTTTTTTATGTACAGTAACAAGGCTATACTATACGTTACGAATATCGTGTATGTGCAATATTGTTGTAGTCAACAATTTTTACATAAAAGATTTGATTATTCTCTCCTGCGTAATTGTTTTACAATCTCAAGATAATAACTGAAAAATAATAAAATTTAATTTGTTTTAATTATATCAATATAAAACTATAGACTACTTTCCAGTCCTCTTTATCAAAAATTAGGCCAATCTATAACAAAAACAACGGATTATAAGAACGATTAGTGCAAAACTACTCGTTCATGTTAGAATAAATTTTGTAAATGAGCCCAAATATAGTTTACCATCAAAATTCTAATTCGAAGAAAGAAAAAATACAACCGGGAAACCGGCAATAAAGAAAACTAAAGGATTTAATTTATCGAAATAAACACGTTAGAATTTTCTTAAATTTTTGTAAAGTAAGAAGATTCGAAGACGGTGTACCAAAATTTGAAATAAACATTTTACGGTTTCGCTGATGTGATGGAAGCAAATTTCACAAATGTATATTTTTTTTCATCTCAACCTCTTTTGAAACTCTAATATAACCATCATATCACCAACAGCCAAAAAATCTGCAATTATTGGCATTATAAACTTTCGAGTTGCATTGCAAATACTAAAATGTACCCTGACTGCCGTTAAATTAAAATTTTTAATTTCAACGAGAAAAAGAAAGTTTAAGACAAAAAGTTAGAACCTTTAAAGATTTGAAGTCGTTGCCATTTTGAAACTGTCTGACGAATTTTGCTGATTGACGAAGACGTTCAAGGTATTACCAAAATATATTTTTTTACGAGTTTAATTGAAATCGGGATATATATATATATATATATATATATATATATATATATATATATATATATAGAGAGAGAGAGAGAGAGAGAGAGAGAGAGAGAGAGAGAGAGAGAGAGAGACGACCACTCAAAAAATGAACTATAGATCAGGATCGATTCTCATTTCAAGGTCACGACTAGAGTTTACCATGATGGCTAAGAATTTCGTCTCTCTATTTCTGCCTCTTTCTCTTTCTTTCTCTTTTTCGATAGTCTAATAGTACACGCGTGTTATACGAAAACGTTGTGTTGGTTTGGTTTCGGTATTTTTCCATAGTTGAAAAACAAGTGCACGTTGTAAGCGTTTTTTTTTTATTTTTTTTTTTAACGTCCGACTATTGTGCACACGTGGGCTAATGCAGGATATAATAAGTATAATCAAAATTAATATAAAGGTTTTTTTTTTGGCCTCATGGGACCACTTTAGTCTAAATTTCAGTTCTTCCTAACATTGGGCTGTAATATAACCTAATATAGAGGTTTATAATAATTGTTTTTAATATTGCTAGTTTCTAACAACAAAATCTATAACTTATTATAATAAGCCTATAAGCTATTCTAAACAGCTTATGAGCTGTTCGAAGGAATCAGCTGATCGTTACGAATTAATATAAAACAACTGATCTTGTATTTAGAAAAAGTATCTAAGCTAGGTTCACATATTTATTTATTTAAACAAAACAAGTAAACATATCTTGTAACTAATTATACATTCAGCAATAATATCATTAACAAAAGCTTAGCTTCTGTGTGTAACTCCCCAAGTTTCACACATGTACTTTTTTACAGTTTATTAGGATTTTTGCCAATAATTGTGTTATAAAAACAATACACGACGATTCAAAATTATGAATCAACTCTCGTTCTCAAGTGCTTAGCTTAAAAACCTAAATACGCACCTAGAACAAAGGCCTAGATGCCAAGGGATTTTTCTAAAACACTTACAAACTAAAATAAAAAACACGCCGGGAACACCCATGAGTGGTAAAACCGGAAATAAAAATAAGCGAATTCTCTGTAAATCATTTCTGTAACAAGTTTGAATTAAATCAAAACAGTATTATATAAAACTTTTAACGATTCCTGAAAAAGTTATCTGTTCTAATTTCAAGTTACCGGAGCTGGGTCTTGCGCTCAAATAACTCATTTTCTAAATTTAAATCACACAATTTCCCGTTAAATAAATATAAACCGTTACTTTGGTCTACAAACCTAAATATTATGTTGTAAAATGTATTCAAAGTTGTTTTTCAACGTTATAAATGGTTTAAATGTGAGTGTTTTTGATCGTATTTGTTTAGTGATGTGTATTATATTATTCACATAACAGGATGGTGAAACACGTTTAGTCCTGATTTATAAAGAGGAAAATAAAACTTTAAAAGGTAGCAAATCCTACAAATATACATTACTTGCAGTTTGCTGTATTGTTTCCTGCTCCTGAAGTACTGAACATAATAATAGAAAAATGAATTTGAGTAAAACTGCAATCATGCATATACATGTTGAATTTTATGATATATATTTAAGTGGTCTCATGTTATTAGTAAATTCTTCCATTGGAAAATGAGCTTTTCGAGCAGCCATGATAGTAAGACCTTGAACCGGGACCTTGAAATGAGTGTCGGTCCAGACCTCATTGTGAGAGAAGTTAGAAAATTATATTAATATACCTATAGATTTAATGTGTATATATATATATATATATATATATATATATATGTGTGTGTGTGTGTGTGTGCGCGCGCGCTTGCGTGCGTACTTGAATGTAGTTACTTTATGTTCACAATTTTGCCTCTTTGATTCAAACTTAACACGAAAGTTAATCTTAACAATCGTTTCAACAAGTTTCTTATCTAACAAAATCTGTTCAACCGTTTTAAAATGGCGACAATTCAAAATTCTTAAAAAAGTACGTGATTATTTTACCTTCCTACATTTTGAAAACATGTTTTTTTCATTGTAATCAGTGTCGAAAAAAAGAATAAAAATTAGTATTTTAAGTTTTAAATGCAAATTGACATGGGAAAATTCGAGCACATTCCAACAATGGTTACGACGGCGAAATTAGTTTTTTAAGGAAGTGTAAGATAGAAATAAATAAGAATTTTACGGAAGTGAAGGTTCATTTTCTTGTTTTTATTGTAAAACACAAAATTGTAATGTTAATTATTGGAAAATCGCTTTTACCAAATCGTTTAGACAGCTGCGTGGCGTGATTACTTTTTCAGGTTATACCAGCAGACTAGTGTACAATTTAGGCAATCCATAGGCTATTATGATGTCAACAATACAAACTTCTTCACGTGACCCCACTGTATTAAGTTTGGAAAAGTGTAAAGATAAATTAAATTTAAAAATTACTTTTATTAAATGAAAATTGGGTATACGTATCTTTTAAACAATTCAAAAGCCAAGTAAAAACATTGTTTTGGGCCTACCTTATCAGCTGATAATGTGCAGAAAACCGTACAGCTGATATTGGACATCTGTTAAAGTTAAGTTTTTCATTGTACTGTATAGACTATTATTGTTTTAGAGATCATTACACAAAGATTAAGTCTGTTTGTCGAGAAGGAATAGAATTGCTCCTTTAGTAGTCGTTTCCTTTATTTAAAATATGTAAATTTATATTTGAGTATAACAAATACATTAAATATGATAAACTAATATTAAATAAAAATTTATATTTTAAAAGAATACACCAAATAAAACGTGATTTCAAAAACAAATCTAGTTAAATAGGGATCTACTATAACACATCATGTATCCAGGAATTACTTAATACAAAAACACTATAGGCCTACCTAAGTGTAAAATCAGTAGCCTAATCCGTAAAATCATGATTAATTCTAAAAAGAGCTGACATAATTAGATTAATAATTATTAATGCTGTTTTATAACTTAAAAAATTTTGTTTCAAAGTTTCAGTACTTCTTAATAAATACTTAGCCAATGCAAAAGTTGTAGAAGGTATTGTTACATTGTTAGAAGGTATTGTTAGAAGGTAAAAAGTTACGTGATACACAAGGTATTGTGTATGTTCCTTAAATTTAATTAGTTGTTATGTTTTCATTTGATATTTTAGATTAATTATTATTAAAGTTGTTATAACTTGTGTTACTCTAACAAATAATTAGCCAGTAAGGTTAAACGAAATCGAAAACGTCTTGTAAATATTGACGAAACGGCCTGAGAGTGCGCTTGCTGCTCGCGCATGCGCGTCCCACTGTCGCCAGACACAAGACGCTGTCATTGTCAGCTAACCGATTTCATCGATATAGTTACAATTTCCCATCACAGTCGATTGAAATGATTTGTTATCCATAAATGTCAGCCGGCCATGATGAAGGTTATGTAAGTCGCGGAGGCTAGGAGGGGCGAGGGGTGCGAGGATCGATAGAGGCAGCCATGTTGGGTACCGAGTCGATCTTGCGTGAAATCAAAAGAAAAGTGAGTGAAGATATCGGCAACAAAGTGCTTAGTGAACCGAACCAAAGGAGCTAGGTGTCTCAGATTTAATTATAAGCATGCCACCGTACATTGCTAATCTTGTTACTAACTACAACCAAAGTTATATTAAACTAGATGGATGCCCTCACCATACGAAAGCGTATCCCACCCTCCCGAGTATCCTCCCTCCCTCTTCGCTCCCTCTCGTTTTTCTCCCTTAACTTCTCGATGTACAAAGACGACAGCGTTCCTGCGCAAGACTAACCTATCCTTTCATCTTCGCTATATAAGACAAAATTCTAAACTAAGTCCTCAGATCCCCATACACAACCCTCCGCTATTGTTCGCAACTTACATCGCTTACTTTAACAACAAAGTATCGATTTCTAACTTCGACTAGATAAATAAACTTTTAAATACGTACCTTAAAGTGTGACAACGTACGGTAACTAAGAGTATCACTGAATCACAGCACAGAACAGAACGGAAGGGTTAACGCGCGTTGTCTCTGAGCGCGTAGCTGGAGCTCATGTGTGAGAGGCCCTACACATGGCGGAGGGGAGCAAACAGGTAGAGAAAAAACGGAATAATGGAAGGGATTCTTTGTGGAAACAAGAGTGGGAGAATTTAATACGCAAAAAAAACGTGTATTTGGATTGGGCGGAATAACGTGACGTATGCATGCTGTTTGTTGTGGAAAGAGGAGGAGTTGACCGGTGTAAAGAGGTTTTTTTGTCTCAACTTTCAAAAAATTTTTTTTGATAGTTTTAAAAAAAAGTTCATTAGCCGAAACGTAAAAACTAAAAACATAATTCGTTAATAAACAAATAATACAAATATAATTTAAATATTTATATTTATATGAGTACTACTTTTGTTTCTTGGTACATTTTTTCTAATTATTTGTAATAAAAAAGTATGTTACAATTTTATTTTTCTGTTTTTAATTTGCATTCTTATTCAAATGTACTGTACAATTATGATTGTTATAAACTATAATTACACTCTAAAAATGCCATAACCAACACAACAGAAGAAAACGAACAAAATTGCTATTCTACTAAAAGGTAAAATTTATCGATTTTCTTGTTCTTTAAAGAAGTGTTGGACCTGTTAACATTAATAAACATTTATATTTGTTTTAAAGATATTTTTATTTGTAACAGTTACAATTGCATAACAAAATTTTATATTTAAAAAAACGTTTATTTTCTGAGAATAATTATGACATGAGGCTAGAGATATGAGTTTTACTTAGGTGACTGTACACCATGGTGTCAATATAGGCCTAACATAGCTGGTTAGTACAGATGGTTAAACATAGCTGTCTAATGGCAGCTAGTAATTTTAGGAACATCTTTTGATTTTTCAAATTGGAAAAATCGGATTTTACTCAATTTTAGTTCACAATAACCCAAGAAAAACGTTGGATTGTTATATCCACAAAACAATTGATCCGAAAGTAGTAAAATGTTTTAAAAAATATGTCTAATCTGTCAAAAACAGTCATTTGCTTAGTAATGACTCAGGTCACTGAAGCAAATATAAAAATAGTTCAGAAGTAAGCCTAATAAAAAAAATAATAATTCAGGCTGAAATCAAATAGGTCGTTTTTTTATTGACTGTGAAATATAACTTACCGTTATCACAAATTTGTTACCTACACAGGCTTGGGTTATGATTCTTAATATAAGACCAAAATTTAAGCAAAATCTGATTTTCAAAAATTAAGCCGAATTCCCGGCCTTTTTTGTAACTTCTGATTTTAGGCTACTTTTCATTTAAAATTCAAAATAAGGAAGTTTTTGGTAATTTCCTTGTATTATTTACTTTAAATTATATAATAGAAATTTTATTTGCAATTTGGAGTGATATATATGTAGAACAAACGTTTTGTAAAAAAATGATTTTTCCGAAACTAAAAATTTTAGATTTAGCAGTAAAATAGACTGTTTTATTTTATTAATTTATTTTTTAACAAAGGTTATTAATATTATATTATAATCAGATTCAAGTATTACGTAATTTCATTTGAGATATTCAAAAATCATAACTTTTTCTTTTGTTATAACCTATTTTTAATTCTTGTACTTGCTAAAGATAAATAAATAAATCACTTCGATATTGTAACATGTTTTATGTTGAACAGTTTTAAAACTGGTCTATATTTTCAAGATGTATAGTACATTTTATTGATTATTACAGTACCAAGAAGCATAACATAATTATCTTTTAATACAAATAGGCCTATAGGCTATATGTAACAATGCAGCAGGAGTCGGCGTGCGACGAGATGTTTTTGAAATGTGCACCGATCTTCATCTTTAAAATACATTATGAGTGATGGATAAAAAATTACATTCATATATGCAGTACATTTGTATTAAATCTCTAGTGATAGCCATTTTATTACAACTTTATTCAAAGACATCACACAAAATTTTACTTTGGTTAAGCGTGGGTAAACTTGGACTCTGCCAAAATTCGTACACATGTTTTAAAATGAATCACATTCAAAATCTTTTAAAAATTTAAAAAGTGTTTACCATAAATTAGGATCGACCGTTGAAATGTAAATTTGAGTGTTTTGTTTTTAAGAGTTACCTGTACAATGGACAATAATGAATCAGCTGATTCCGCGATATCTGCACTGCCACGACGCGGACTAGACCGAGCCAGTTAACCAGAACAAATTGTAAGGATCAAGACTGCTTTTAGATTATAATTTAAGCTGGTTTGAAATGTATTTGATGCCTTAACATAAAATTAACTTTTGAAATGGATTCTTATCTTTACACAAACAGCAAAACGTTAACAAAAACCTTTTGAAGTTGTTGGTGAGTATTTAAAAAAAACATGCTTTCGTTGAGGACTATAGAAAACTGATAACGCAATGAACTCGTCCTCTTTTTTTCTAGGTTCGAGGAGCTCCAAAGACCATTTTCATTAAATTTTTAATGATTGGTCGCATCGTTTACGAATACGAATTGCGTTACCGACAGTTCGCGAATTTATAAGGGTCCTTGATTTTGCCTACGGCCCCTTAAATACTGTTCTTTTTTCCTGGGAACCTGTAAACTGATTTATTCATAAAAATCACAAACAGATGTTTTGTGTACACGGTATTGTAAAAAAAGTAAAAACTGTAAACACTCTTCCTTTCTAATTATACAATATTTTGATAAATTTGTTTTAGGAAATTTTTTCACCGTAATTATAGTCCGGTACAAGAAAGAAAACACGCGAGTTTAGGACGTCGCAAAGTTCCAGTCGGTTGTTGTACGGAAATTTCAGTTACACCGAATTAAAGCGTGTTCTATTGCCTATAAATCTATTAATTCTGTTAATGTATTTTCAAATATTGGTTTTATACTTCAATAAATTTAACAAAAAACGCGATTTTGACGCAGTTTTTTCTGCTTTGGAGGTTCATAACTTTATTAATTTTTACTTCACAACAAAACTGTTCACGTGTGTTTGTGAATATACATTTGATAATGCTTCTGATTAATTTGACCGGCTAATTTTTATAATTTGATAAAAATTTAAATTATGGTGAATTTCTTTTGAAAAGTGTTCATTTTGTTAAGAATTGTTCAATTGTTATTGAAATAATTCTTTAACAGACGTCTGTAATTTTTCAACAGTATTTTCAAGACTTATGTTAAACATATTTATAATTACTTTTAATGCGTTAATTTTAGTAGCCTATTAATCTGAACAGTTAGCGCACCAGGAGTACAGTCATGTGTCAAGCACTATAGACCTCTGGAGTTGTAAATAAAATTTAAAATGGGAAGGTTGTTATGCTCTGTAGGTCTATAAGGTGAACCACCCGACAGTACTGTGATAAGTTTCGTTTAATTAACTTTACTTTTAAGCATAAGAAATAATTATAAATCTGATTTAACACAGGTCTTGATAATATAGTTGTATGTTAAAGAATTTCTTCAATAAAGTTGCTGGTAACAAAAATGAACACTTTTGTAAAGAGATTTATCATAATTTCAATTTTTGTCAAAACTTGGTCAAATTTGGTACAAATATTAACAAATGTTTATACCGTAAAACACTTGAACAGAATTGTTGTGGAGTGAAAATTGACAAAGTTATGAACCTTCAAAGTAGCTAGTAGTAAAAAAACTGCGTGAAAATTGTGTTTTCGGTAAATTTATTAAAATTTAAAATCGATTTTTGAAAATATTTTAACGGAATTAACTTAGATTTATAGGCAAAATAACACGCTTTGATTTCGTGCATCTGGAATGCCTGTACAATAACCGATTATAACGTCTTAAACTCAGGTTTTTTCTTTCGCGGCAGACTATAATTACATTTCGCTATTGTAATGTTTTACAATGGGCTGTACACAGGCGTATAATGACATGATCGGGGACATCAAATTATCACCGGATTAAACAGCATAATGAAAAAGTGAAAACAAAGTCTACTTAAAAGTTGTTTACTTTGGGATAAGAGTGCTTATGGCCATTCTATGTGGATGTTTCTTAAATACTTGATAGAGTAGCGAGCTGGGGGAACACAGCGTAATTACTTGTCCCTTTGAAAAGTAAACACACACACACACACACACACACACACACACACACACACACACACACACACACACACACACACACACACACACACACAGCATACAATATTTAACATCCTCGTAAGTAGTCGTGCAAACACTTAAATCTACTTTTAAGTATCTTACTATTAGGTTAGTGCTACTTTTAACTTTTTACTAAGTTAGTTACAAGTTACTAAGTTAATTATGACCATTACGAAATAATCGCTGCACGCATCTGGCTCGCTGACATAAAATCTGGTTTCGCAGTTACAACGAGCACAAAAATCTGCATAGCGCTTTGAACTTTCAAAATATATAGAAAATAAAACGTTACCGTTGTTCGGTTCATTTATGTATTTCCAAAACAACTAAACAATTTACAATGCTATTGAAAAGAAAGTTTAAAAGAAAGGCGTTGTGTTTTGCTTAAGATTTGAAATGGCCGCCATTTTCAAACGGTTGAACTATTCGGTCATAAAGCAAACTTCTTCAAGCAATCACCAGAATCAATTGTTGCGCCCAGTTTGAATTGAATCGTTTCAAAATCGCGAACGTAAGAGTTAAAGCACACAAAAACAAGTCAAAAAACCACTTTCTTGATTCGTTAGGCCTGAATAGAACATCAACATTTCTAGGATATTTTCCGCTCTAAACTGCGTTTTAAAATAAAAAATAGAGTTTACCCAGCTTCAGAAACTGTTTCCTTTCAGTACCAAAAACATAAAAAGAAATTTTAGTTTTTGCATAATTACCACAGAAGCAAGTAGTATATAAACAATCCCTGGAAATCCTGAGTTGTAAGCTATCGGTGAAAAAAATTGAAAATTGTGACGGCGGTCAAGGTCTATTTCCTCGATTTTTTTAGTCGTGACTTGTTTTAATGTCAAAATTTGTATCTGATTCTTGACTTGACAAGTCACGAGTTTTTAACATAAATTGTTGACGAAATTTTGATAAATGGATCTTTTATATTGCCACCATTGCCGATTTTTGTTCAACAATAACCAAAATGTAGACCTACTCTTTATGTCCCAAAAAGAATTTGAAAAATTGCGATCAAATCAGCTGACCATTTTTTTTAATTTGTGAGCCGCCTCGGTGGCCTAGTTGATAGCGTACTGGGCTTTCACCCCGAAGACCTGGATTCGAATCCCGGCCAGGGCTTGGCATTTTCATACGCTATAAATCATCCAATGGTCTGCATTAGCCCAAGTGTGCACAATAGTCGGACTTTAAACACAAAAAAAAATAACAATAATAATTTGTGTTTGTTTTTAAGCTGCACATATTTTTTTTTTTTTTGGTTTTTAAATAAATCCAACAAAGAAATATTTTGGGAAAGCTACAGTTTTTTACAACACACTGAAAATTAAACACAAAACAATTTTTAAGACGAACAAAATACATTCGCAATGCAGAATGTAAAAATTACTACATTTTTTTCAGTAACATTTGTTACTGCGCTATGATTCATGGCTTCATAAGTTTATAAGTTGTAAATTTATATATATATTGTTGATGTTGTTATTTTAAGGCGAAAAGCACATTAAGGCTATTATCGCCTCCCTAAATGTAAGTGTGAGTGTAAAGTGTTATAGTCGTAAGTGTAGTGTTGCAAGTGTTAGTATGTGTTAGACTGGGGTACCGCGAGGGACGTATAAATCCTCTCAATAGGTGCAGCTAGTCTGCACCCCCTGCGGGGTGTAAAATTTATAAACACTATAGTCTATGGAGAAAACCGTTTCGTCCAAAAATTTTCAAACGAACAGAATTTTAAATGTAAATTCTTATACACAATTTTAAAGTTTCAAAATTGATTTAAACTAGTCCTTATAAACTTAAATACATGTTTCAGTTATTTTATAGTGGTGTCACAGGATACAATTTGTGAACATTTCATGGTGTCAGGTAAAGCTGCTGATGTAGTTTACCTTTATTGCTAACTATAAGGGAAAATAATTTTCTGTATGTATTCAAAGACTATAACACAATTAGTTACGAAGATAACAGACGTGTACTTGAAAGGGTTTAATGGCTCCAGTCAGTTTAAACTATTAAGTAAGGTCGGATTAGAAAGAGTCGCCAACTGTTTGCATTTCTAGATTAAATTAATTGCAGTTAAGTCATGAGGAATTGCTGGGGGAAAGTTGTAAGCCCTGATAGCCAGTGTTGCCAACTCTAATCAAACTTGAAATTGAGAAACTTTAATAACATCCAGGGTTACTATTCCTCGCCAAGAAGTAATAACAGAATTCAACCGGACAGCCGTTGAAAACTTATTGGACAGTGTCTACGCTCGGACTCCATTAAATAATTTATTCTGTCCAATCACTCCGGACGTGGTTTGGACAAGTTGTCAGTTTTTACTTAAAGTTCTTAATTAGAAGCAAACAGTTTGATAAGTTATCAATACGGCCGAGAGGTATGTATTTGGCTGTTAAAACAAAGCCAGCGTTTGTTAACAGCGATAAATTAGAGAATTCGGTGGAAATTATTGCTCCTGTTTGGTTCAGCATGAAATGTGCACTTATCGTAACACCTGGATAACATGTGCTGCACTCTTCGCATGTATAAATTCTATATTAATTCGTATTTATAATAAAAAATAACTGAATACATCAGATTCGCTGCGGTATTTCATCAAGGAAAATTAAGAATCACATCTAACGTGCACTTATCGTTAATGTTAAAAAAATTTTGAGGTTATGTTAAATCATATAATTAATACCTAATCGAATACAATCTATATTCTCATAAATCTAGCGATAATGCAGTAATTCAAATAGACCATAGAGTGAAGTTTCTGCCGGTCTGCAGATATATAGCTTTGTTGCAATAATTAATGCTAAAATCAAGCAATTATTACTTCGCTTTGACGACTGAAATTTTAAAAAATCCTGACCCAGTACTTTGAGTGCAAGCATGAAAAACGTCAAGGCAATCCACGCATTGCATAACTATTTAGGACAGACAGACATACTATTGATGTTATAGACAAGCTGATTACTGGAGCTATGCTACGGTATTTATCGTTAATGACAATGAAATATTTTGAGGTTATCTTAAATCTAATAAACAAATTATAGATCATTATCGAATGATCTGTAACTACCATATGTTGATTGGTAACAGTAATGACAGACCATAGCGGCTTATGCTGGCCTGCTCGTATACAACAGCTTTGCAATAATTATGTGATAATTAAGTAATTACTACTTCAATTGGTCGACTTGAATTTAAAAAATAATTGCGGCAAACAGCTGTTTCGCTAACTTAATAGAAACGAATTTTCAAATTTCTGTATTCTTACTCTTTTTGAAATTACGATTTTAAAGTCATATAATCAGCATTAAAAGTTTCGTATATTACGATTTTAAACTGCCAAATTACATTGAAAATACGAAAATGAACTTTTTCAACTTTCAACTATAAAAATGCTAATTTATGCAATTTTTAACGCTGATTACGACGATAAAATCAGATTTTCAAAAAATTTGAAAGAGAAATTGACGAATTTTTAAAGATTTCAAATGGTTGCAACTTTTAATTTTTTGTTGTAATGAATTTTGCTGGTTCACGAATTTTTCCAAGGTATTATCATAATCGATTTTTGAGCCAAGTATGAACAATTCAGACTAAAATTGCGAAGTGTTAAACACAACACACACACACACACACACACACACACACACACACACACACACACACACACACACACACACACAAGTGCGCACGCACGCACGCACGCACACATGCACATAGGCTATATAAATAAATTTCAACGATCCCTCAAAATTTGATCTAGAGTTCTAATCGGTGCTCATTTCAAGATCCCGGATCTGGTTCTTCCCATGATGGCGCCTCCAATACTATATCCTCTTTAAATATGATTTTGGTATTTTTTTATAATGCAATTTCGGCACCTAGTATTCTTTTTAATGCAATATCTTTATTGCACGCACGCACGCACGCACACATGCACATAGGCTATAAAAATAAATTTCAACGATCCCTCAAAATTTGATCTAGAGTTCTAATCGGTGCTAATTTCAAGGTCCCGGATCTGGGTCTTCCCATAATGGCGGCTCCAACTCTATATCCTCTTTAAATATGATTTTGGTATTTTTTTATAATGCAATTTCGGCACCTAGTATTTTTTTTAATGCAATATCTCTATTGCACGCACGCACGCACACATGCACATAGATTATATAAATAAATTTCAACGATCCCTCAAAAACTGATCGAGTTATAATCGGTGCTCATTTCAAGGTCCCGGATCTGGGTCTTCCCATGATGGCGGCTCCAATACTATATCCTTTTTAAATACGATTTTGGTATTTTTTTTATAATACAATTTCGGCACCTAGTATTTTTAATGCAATATCTCTATTGCACGCACCCACGCACGCACACATGCACATAGGCTATAAAAATAAATTTCAACGATCCCTCAAAAACTGATCTAGAGTTCTAATCGATGCTCATTTCAAGGTCCCGGATCTGGGTCTTCCCATGATGGCGGCTCCAATACTATATTCTCTTTAAATATGATTTTGGTATTTTTTTATAATGCAATTATTTTTTAATGCAATATCTCTATGACGTCATGGAAGCGATTGTGCAAACACTAAAAGATTGAATAAGTTGGCGTCAACGAAAGGCGAAGTCGGCGAATCAGCACGAAGCAATCCGACACAAAAATAATTTTAGTAATAGTTTTAGCATCTTTGTTATCCAATGATATCTAATATAGTCTGGTTCACGAAAGAAAACAATTGAGTTTAGGACGTCATAACGTTCCAACCGTTTATTGTACAGAAACTTCAGATGCGTCAAATTAAAGTGTGTTCTTTTGTCTATAAATCTATTTTAAAACGAATAAAATAAGTGAAATATTATTATTTGTAAATTTCGATAATAATAACAGAAACTAAAATTACATAAAATGTTCCCGTATATTGCCGGTGTTATGTAGTACGTTTGTGTGTAACTTTTACGTTATAAAAGGCAATTTTACGTTGTGAAGAGGGTTTGTACCGACTTAACAAATTTTTAAAAATGAGTTAAGTGTTCCAAAAAAGAGAACGAATGAAAGATTAATTGTTCAAGACACTGACTTAATGCACACAGGTAGAATTCTGAAATTCTATCTGTGTTTCTACATTCTCATAAATACTACAGTATCTTAACAATTAAATTTGTGATTGTTTTTTCATTGTTATTCTTGACTGAAAAGTATAAGTGTAATGTTCTTATTGAAAATGATGTTCTATCATACATTAGAAAAATATCTTCACATTTAGAAAAATAGGCAAAAACTTTTTGAAGTTCTCAGCTCAGTGAAAAGAAAATCAAACACTCTGTATTCCATTTTTAATTTTGGTCAACTTGAAATTCCAATCAATTCCAGAGACTCCCGAGATTCTCAAATTGCTGGAATTCTCCCCCACTTCCTGCCTCTTCTCCACAACTCATTTCTTGTCTCCCTCCTTCCTTCATATCTCGCTCTTCCAAGTTTTAGTTGAAGGGAGAGCAAGACCTAATTGCCTCGCTTTTCTCCTTCCAACATTTTACTCAGCATTTAGAAGAAAGCTTTGAACCCTTCGCTCCTTACCCCTCGTCTTCTGTAGTTAGGGAGTCAAAGTCACATCACTGTCTTGGTAAAAGTTAGACATTATTATAAAAATACATTGCAAATAATATGGATGTTCTGTTTATAAAATTGCTTCTTAATAATGGATTTTTTTTAATTGCACATTTTCTAAAATTTGTGTAGGTTCATATAGAACGATATGCCATAATTCGAGAGTGTGAATTAACGATTGTTTGATCTTTGATGATCAACATAATTGATCAATACTCTCGAAAAGTCTTGAAGGTTCAAATATATGCAAATGATGACAAATGAATGATTGAAAAAAGTAATAACAATCTTGTTTGTTAAATAAATACAAAGATAAATTATCTACTACAATACAAGCAGTGCAATTAGATACAACTGAATTGTATAAAGCAATAGTAATGAATTGTGAAGTAATTTATTTTGTTTTTATACAATCCAACAACACTGTACGGACTTAAAAACAAATACTTTTGTTTTTATGCTGACGTTTTCAACTACACTTTTCAACCAATGTAAATTTTATACATCCAATAAGTTCGTTATAAACCAAAATACAAACTACTTTCTTAACAATAAATTAAAAGCAATGTCTTTTATCATAAGAAAATATAAAGCAAGTCATGTTTTACTAAAGAGAAACAAAAACTCAAATCTTGTTTCTTAACATGCCGTAATAAAAAAACAAAATTTAAGACATATTTCCAAACGAAAGGAAAACTCAAGTCGGGTTTAAGAAGAAATAAGAAATCGTCTGGTTTCCTTAAAAAACAAATATTTTATCTTAAAATATAAAACTACAAAATCTTGGATCCTAACAAGATATAATGAAGAAAACAATACTAAGGTCTTCCTAATAAGGTCAATCCTAATAAGGTATAATATGAGATAAAACAAAATTTATCTTTGTTTATCCTTGTTTTCTAACAAGGCACAACAAGAAACAAAACTAAAATTTTGTATCCCAACAAGAGACATTAAACAAAAACTAATGTATTTCTTTCTAATAAGATACAATAAAAAAATAAAACAAAAGCTTTGCTTTCTAACAGGACAAACAATAAAAAAAACTAAAATTTTGTATCCCAACAAAATATAATAAACAAAACGTCTTCCTTCCTAATAACATACAACAAGAAATAAAACAAATTGTTGTGTGTTCTTTGCTTTCTAATAAGACACAACAAGAAACAAAACTAAATTTTTTATCCTAACAAGATACAATAAACAAAAACTAAAGTCTTCCTTCCAGATAAGATAAAATAAGAAATATAAACAAGGCCTTGCTTTTTAACAAGAAACAAAACTAACATTTTGTTTCCCAACAAGATACAATAAACAAAAAGTAAAGTATTCCTTATGAATAACATAAAATAAGAAATAAAACAAAGGCCTTACTTTATAACAAGGCACAACAAGAAACAAAAATATTTTGTTTATTCCAACAAGACACAATAAACAAAAAGTAACTCTTCATTCCTAAAAAAAACAACAATTAAAAATCGAATTTTGATTTCTAAGATGAAACAAAACTTATGTTATTTATTTTGTTTTCAATCCACAACAAGAAATAAACATACATTTACTTTTGTATTTTGTTATTATCTTTGTGTATACTACAATGCATATTTTTCCTTATTTTCAACAATGGAAATCATTCGGATCAATCAGTTTGTGTAGGCTAGGATACATTACAAACCTCTTCAATAAAAAAATATATAGGAATTATTCAAACCACATTTCCTGTACGCCTTGTAGTATTATAGCTAGTAAATCACGGTTTTGCATAAACGTCACTCCAGCTGTCGTTAATTCAATGTAGCCAACCTAAACTATCAATAAAACTGAAATAAAATATTATTTAGAGGGCGGAAACAGAAACTGTTTTACTGAATGTTGATGCGAAGCCGATTCGGATCGGCATAAATCCTATGGAAGATGAAACAGGAAATAATTTACCAAATTTATTACGGTTACACTAATAACAGTTGATTTTCCAAAAAAAAAAAAAAATACGTTTCCTGTATTTAATCGTTTGTGAACATCTCATATGTTTGTTATTGCTGCTTCAAAAATCCGGATTTGAAATTATCGAGAAAAATATGTTGAAAAATCGAATTACTGTAATTTTTCAAAATCAGTTTATCAGAATTTGCTCAGATTCTGATCATATTATATGACAACGCATAACGCAATTCATTACTACACAACTAGATATATAATACTTTTTGTGGTCGACTGTAAATTTTAAAAAATCGGTAGCTGTCCGGGTTTTATTAGTTTTTTTTATCTGTTTATCTTTGTTAAACTATCTTAAATTTTCATAAAGCCTAAATTTTAGAAAATTCTGATTTGATTTTCTCTGGAGTTTCGATAGCTTCAAAACTAATTTTTTTGGTTTGACAACTCAACTATGCGTTTTGTTTGGGTACTTATAGACCACGAATAAACAAAATTTGATCACAATAATTGAATACTGTTTTGAAAAAAACCTATTTTTGTACAATTTTAAGAGCAAATAGGGCTAAAAGACTAAAATTTTTGAAAAAATAGAAGATTGGTTTAAAAAACACGCATACATACGCGCGCGCGCGCGCTAGAGAGAGGGGGGAGAAAAGACGGACACACATTCAAGTAAAAATCATTTTTTGACTTTTGGTATTTGAAAACTGGTACATATCCATCAAAATCCCAAAAAAACTTTTTTCATAAACAACATACTTCCTGTAAGTACTTTGTTTATACTATAGGAAAGTTGTGCTGCACTAACTTTCCAAAAATCCTAAAGATTCCGAATTCAAAGATTCCGTATACAAACCAAAACATTAGCAATGCTGACAAACTAAGAGATATTCGATGTCAAGATGACATTTGAAGAAGAAGATCGTGATTTGGGAAAATTTGGAGACAATGTGCTACATAGATGGCTCCAAGACAAAGACAGGCACTGGTGCTGGGATGCACTGCCTGAGACAAAGGCTGGGATGCACAATGAGGCTATTATAGCCTCCCTAAATGTAGTAAAGTGTTAAAAGTCGTAAGTGTAATGATGTAAGTGTAAGTGTGTGTTAGACTCGGGTACCGCGAGGGATGTCTAAATCCTCTCAATAGGTGCAGCTAGTCTGCACCCCCTACGGGGAGCGGTGGGGTGGGAGGTCTCTTATAATAGCAGTTTATAAATTTTGTTGCAGAGCTGGGTTTCGCATAGCTGTACGATGACGTCATCTTATTAACAAGCAAAGTGGGATAACCTACATGGGCAGGCCCATATCAAGCGCATCTTGGGTAAGGTTCTTCATGGATGACTTAGAGGGACGGCAGACGTCTTGGTCAGAGCACACGAACAGGATTGGTATGTACCACGGAGAAAACGTGTGTAAGTTATGCAGTAATCAGGAGCAAACTGCAGAACACATAGTTTAAGATTGAGGCTCTTGCTAGCAGGAGGCTAAGGGTTTTTGATTTCCAGAATCCTTGGTACCTCCAGCAGGAGATCCCTTCCTCTAGTACATAATATAATGTAATTTAAATCTAAGAGAAAGGATATAATGTCCAAATTAAAGAGATGAACACATGTATTTATTTCTCGCACTGAGAAACTACTATATTGATTTTTTTAAATTAAAAATATATATTAAACCAATACCAAACACCTAAAACATTTTCAAGAAATTTATTTTTGACACTTCAATCCTACATTTTGAAAAGAAAAATATATAGTTTTATGTTTCTTTAAAAAATTATATTTATTGACTACAAATACTGAAAAAAATGCAGTTTCATTTTTCACTCACCGCTTCGACGCTATATGTTGCAAAAATTGATAGAAAAATAGTTCGCAACGTAAAAAAATTGCTTATTTATAAAGAGTATTTATTAAAATTTGTTTTACAAAAAAAAAACAAATCGGAACACTGTATATTTGAATAAAAAATAATTTTAAAAGTCAAACCTTCGGGCTATTAAAACTGCAGACTTTCATTTAAAACTGCTAATCCTTAACAATACCTTTATTGAAAGTTATTTCTTGATGGAAAAACAAAAGGAAATTCTTCCTCAGACGCAAAATTTACAGAACCTAACAGCCTCGAGCGACTCCCCGCCGCCCAACCCCACTTACCGAACCCTCATGTTGACTTCAATAATTCTCCAATAACTTGTAACTTTGAGCAGAATTTCAATTTATGACAAAACTTTGTATAATGTATCCACTAGGCTTTTTCTTGTTCCGGCCCAAGTTGGGACATTTAGTTGCAGAAAGTTTGCGCAAGAGTAATTGTGCTTCCGAGCTAATTAATTAATAAACTTTGTTGCAGAGCTGGGTTCCGCATAGCTGTACGATGACGTCATCTCCGCCTTATATATCTTAGGAGCTGTCAGAGTGGCTAAGAACTAGCAAGTTTAATAAGCTGCAGCGAAATTATAATGGCTGTGGATAACAAGAGAGGGATAGACAATGTGTGCGTCTTTGTTTTGGAGGTTGTGAAATTTCAACTGTATAGTTATCTCTTTGTCTAATACCAACTTTAAAAGTATAAAGCTTAGGAAATAAAAAAAAACAAAGACAATATAAAATATTAGGATTACAATAGAGAAATGAAATTGAATACAGTTTTAAAGAAAAGTGAGGAATGGAAAAACCAATTTAATCAATACTCTTTCAAATTTTTGTTTTTGTTTGAATACAACGAAAAAGAATGCAAAAAATTCCAATAGAAATAATGTATACATTCAATATATAGGGTGTTTACGAATACTCTGGAACGCTTTGTAGGATTTTTTGATCGAAAAGAACATTTAACAAAGAATGTAATTGTGTCACGTGACTGATTTGCTGTCGTCATTAAAACAATTTCCAAAAACACTTTTATCTTATTTTTTTAATTCTGATTTCACTATAATAATCAGCATTAAAACCTGCATATACTAACATTTCAAACTTGTAAATTATATTAAAAATACAAAAATAAATTATGCTGTCAAATTGAATTTCTTAGGTTAAGAAAATTTTTAACATTCATAAATGCTAATTTATTCAGATTTTTAAAGCTAATAACGACAGTTGAATTAGATTTTTAAAAACATTTAGAACAAAATAATTAAGAATATGTACAGACTTGAAATATCGTAGATCCAATTTGAGTGGATTTTGCTTGTTAACGTGATTTTCCAAGGTGTTACCAAGTTCGATATGTATGCGTAGTTTTTATCAAATCTTACTATTTTAGTCTTATTATTTTGACCGCTCATTCTTCAGTGGACGTTCTGTAATAAATATTAATGTTTGGCGTCTATTTTATAATCAATCTTTTCGTGTTGTTAAAAATTGCTTTTTGTATATAATAAATTTTTGAGGTATAAACTTTTAAATTTGATTTGGTGTGTAACAATACAATATCAAAAAGTACATTAGTCGAAAATAAAATGTTAACTGTTTTTAAATTAAAGCGTTTTTATTTTAAAATGAAAATCCATGTTAAAACCGTTTTTGTAGAAATAATTTTAAGGTTAAGACTTACCTTTTCCCAGTAAAATAAAAAAAGATGATACTTTGCAACGTGCTCATTTCAATTACATCGGTGGAGGTTCATTTTTGATATTAGCGAATTCCCATTAGAAAGATGAGCATGTAAGACACATGATCGTGAAATGAGCACCAATCCAGACTTCTAGATAACTTTTTAAGCAGCCTTTAAACTTTATATACATGTGTGTGTGTGTGTGTGTGTGTGTGTGTGTGTGTGTGCGCGCGCGCATGTTTTAGCGCAATTTTGATTCGAACTTGGCATAGAAATCGATTATAGCAACAGTTGGACAACTTTTGTTAAGAAGCAAAATGTTTTGAATAGTTTACAAAAATGGCGGACATCAAATCTTTAAAAATCCATAAGTTTTTTGTCTTTAATGTTTTTTTTTTTTGAAAATTCAATTTCACCGTTGTAATCGGCGTTAAACGCTGCTTATATTAACATTCTGAATGTTGAAAATTCATTGAAATTAAGAACTTTTTGACGGCGGTTATGGATCATTTTCGTATTTTAAATGCAAATTTGAAATTTTAAAATGCTAATATATTTTTAAAGCTGATTAAGATGGTGAAATCAGAGTTTCAAAAATGTTAAGATAAGAATGACACTTGCGCTGTTGAATACAGAAATGTCTCTCATAATAACACAAACTTATGTGACGTTATTTAATTTGTGTTCTTTTTTTTAATTTCGTATTCAACGCGTTAACAAATCATTCTCTTTGTAAGCTATTCTTTGATGTAGATCTACAAACTGCACGCCATCTATAGACTAAAGGAGTTAGTTATTATTTTCAAAGAGCATCGAGGTCGGCTATTCATTCAAAACTTAGTAGGTTACCATGTAATCTATCTGCGTCTATTCAAGTTACACAGTGATGGAGCAGGATGAGGTGGATCAGCGATGTCAAGAAGTTGTAAGGAACAGCCCAGTTAATTAAGTCCTCCAAGCAACGTTTCTCCTCTGATTGAGCGCTCCGTGCTACAAGGGAGGAAATGAAGGGTGGCCGGCACGACTCCAGCCATAAATAGTTAAATGTTATAATAAAGCGGTAGCCTATAGCCTGCACAGGATATTGCTTATATATTATTGGCCGCGGTGAGGTGGGACTATATTGACGCTTCCTTTACCACCTTTATCATATTACACGTCGATACTTAAACAAGATTATAACTTAATATCGGCCAACTTCCTCAAGTTTAAGACATTTTATCTCCGACATTGTTGCGAAATTGGTATTAATTTGTAATCAACTAAAATTATATTGGCCTCTGGATGGTATGTTCTCTAATAATTGCGCCTATAATAGCCATTTAAATCGCCGAACGCAGCTGTCTCGCTGAGGCGATGGACGCGCATTTCTAATATTCCGTATCTTTCAAATATTTGAAAATCTGATTTCATCGTCGTAATCAGCGTTAAAATCTATGTAACTTAGCTTTGTAAACTTTAAAATTACATGAAAAATAATAAAATGAACCCTGAACGCTGTAGAATCCACTTTCATAATTTCAATACATTTTGAAATGCTAATTTATGAAATTTTTACGCTAATTACTATTGTGAAATCAAATTTTCAAAAACAATAACATAAAATAGTTACGAGTTGTATGAGATTTGGAATGACCGCCATTTTGAAACTGTTCAACAGATTTTGCTGGGTAACAAACTTTTTCCAAGCTGTTTTTACCGTTTAAATCAAATCGAACTCAAAATGTGCATTACGAAAATTTTAACGTCCTAAAATTGTTCTAGAAGTGCTCAATTCAAGGTACCGGGTCTTGAGCTTACCATGATGACCAGAATATTTTTCTTTTACATTATTTCTAATCCTTAGCTTCCAAAACAGATTTTCATTGGAAATTTGACACAGAAATGTTGCTTTTGATTACGAAATTCACTTAAACATTTTTTTTAATTGTTCCAAGGTATAAGAAACTTTCGTACAGCCTACGTGCCAATTGCTATGAATAAAATTATAACAGAATTTGACTGTCCTATTTTTGTTTTTTATGATGGACATAATCTGAAATTAACAGTCGTTCTGCCTACTTTGGGACATTCTTTAATCT
Organism: Callitettix versicolor; assembly: GCA_022606455.1. Classification (NCBI taxonomy): domain Eukaryota; kingdom Metazoa; phylum Arthropoda; class Insecta; order Hemiptera; family Cercopidae; genus Callitettix; species Callitettix versicolor. Next base: position 71,245,409 of record CM040188.1, on the reverse strand, counting down.
TAATTGACGTCCTATTTGCTTGCTAATAAGTGAAAAGATTGATTTTTGAAAACTACCTATCACAGTTCACGTTTATAGTTTCGATAAATTCGTAAAAAGGTATATTTTGTAAGCAAATTTTCTTATCATTGCTCTTCAAGGAAAGAAAATTTTTACGTTGTTTTTGACCACTTTACTGTAAAAGAAAATCAGTGATCTTGAGATTTTAATGGATCTATTCCTTACTTGCATTAAAAAAGGGATTTTTTTCACTTGGATGTCGTCAGTCCGTGCATATTGCTGAAGTTAACTAATTTTCTGATTTTGATGAAATTTTTCATCTAGGTCTGGTACTCACCAGATTTTATAATAATTTAAAAATGATTTCGGCACGCAAGTGTCTCACTGACGTGACGGAAGCTTACTTCCAAAAGTATATCTTTTATGTTATTCTTTTTTGAAATTCTTATTGCACCATCACAATCAGCATAAACATCTCCAAATACAGGCAGTGTAAACTTTCAAATTACATTGGAAGTACAAAGATGAACCCTGACCAGCGTGAAATTTAAATTTCGTAATTTCAACAAAATTATAAAAAAATCAAAATGCTTTATTTCGTTTTAACATTATTACTATGATAAAATCATCAGAATTCCAAAAAAAAAAAAAATTAGAAAACTTAGGAATTCACAAAATTTTAAATGACCGCCTTTTTTTAACTAAATGGATTTTAATGGTTAACTAACTTATTACCGAAATCAATTGTTGTACCTAGTTTGAATCAAGTCTTTAAAAAAACGAATTTGAGAATTTGAGCGAATATATGTATATATATATATATATATATATATATATATATATATATATATATATATATATATATATATATGTACAAGGTGTGTTCAGAAAACAACGAAAATTTTAATTTTTTGAACAAAATATTTATTTATTCTTCTTCGTTGATGTTGTCGCCTTCAAAATAGTCCCCATCGGAGATTATACACTTTTGCCAACGCTTCTTCCAATCCTCGAAACACTTCTCAAACTCGATCTTTGAGAAAGCCTTTAGTTCTTTCAGCGATGTGCTTTTAATGTCATCTACGGTTGTAAAACGACAGATTCTCTTTATTTTTGGAAATAGGAAAAAGTCATACAGAGCCATGTCTGGCGAATATGGATGCTGGGGCATCGTTACAGTACTGTTTTTGGTAAAAAATTCGCGAAGAAGCAATGAAGTGTGAGCTGGTGCATTATCGTGGTGCAAAAGCCATGAATTGTTTTTCCACAGATCCGAGCGTTTTTTTCGGATTGCTTCACACAAACGGCGTTGAACTTGTAGATAGTATATTGACCGTTTCAACTGGTGGTAGGAATTCATGATGCACTATGCCATTAATATCGAAGAACACAGTGAGCATAACCTTCACGTTCGACCGCACTTGTCGAGCCTTTTTCGGTCTTGGCGAGCCAGAATGCCTCCACTGGGATGATTGAGCCTTAGTTTCGACGTCATATCCGTAAAGCCATGTTTCGTCACCTGTTATAATACGTTTCAGTAATTCTGCATCGTCGTTGACTTCATTTAGTGACTCCTGAGCAACCTCCATCCGCCGCTGTTTTTGTTTAAAATTCAACAATTTCGGAACGAATTTTGCTGCCACTCGTTTCATACACAAAACACTGGAAACAATGTCATGACATGATCCAATCGATATGCCAACATCATCAGCGACCTCTCTAATTGTGATTCGACGATTGTTCATAACCATTTCTTTCACTTTTTCCACGTTTTCATCGGTTGTTGATGTGCTGGGGCGTTCAGGGCGTTCGTTATCTTCAACGTCTTCACGGCCTTCTTGGAAACGCTTATACAACTTGTAAACTTTTACTTTACTTATAGCAGACTCATCATAGGCCTTTGTTAACATTTCACACACTTTGTTACACTTTATTCCATTTTTTAACCAAAATTTGATACAAATTCTTTGATACATTTCTTTCAACAAACGAAAATCGCCGAGCTCATAAAAACACGTCTAACCTTAGTGGCTGTCACAGAAAAAGTCAACAATAAAAACAGATGAAAGTTTTATCATACTTCAAAGGCATGTATACCAACATAATAAAAAAAATGTTTGACAATCGGACTCTCCAAGCCCACGAAATTTAAAAATTCTCGTTACTTTCTGAACACACCTCGTATATAGGCTACATATGATGACACACACTTACCATGGTCAAATAGTTCAAAATTTATTTTGCTTTTTATTTATCAGAATTTTTACCAGAAATTTATTTATTTATCAGAATAGTTTTAAATTCTGATTTTCTCAACTCAATGTGTATTAAATTAAGCACAAATGTAATTCGTAAGTATCTAAACAAAATTGTACGCTATTGTACACTACATCTATGAAAATTCCATTCGGAACACAAAAGAGAAGACGAAAAATCGGCCAGGTTTTTCTAAATCGGTTCCACTTATTTTGTTCAAATGTTAACCACACATGCAAAAATATAACTTTAAAAAGTGTAGCAAATTTTAAATAACATAAATTTCCGATTCGGAAATTAAACGAAAAAAATCGAAAATAAATTTTGTCCTCTGTAAATTTTTAGTTTTTTTTATTTATTCTCTAACCTTATTTTCTTACCAAAAGTTTAGTTTTTCAACTATCACAATTTAAGCTACTGTATATTTATCTAATGAACTGATTTTTAAGAATTAGATGGGTTTCATTTTTTTTGTCAATAGTTTTCAAAATAGATTTTTTTGAAAAAGTAATTTTAAAATTGAGAAATGTGATTTTTTTCTTATTTACTTAAGTTTACAAAACAATTTATTTTATTATATATATGATATTCATCGGTGTCAGGTATATTATTGGTGTAAAGGTGATTTAGAGTGCATTTAAGAACGCCTGTATCCAGGATATCACCTTTCCCCAACTTACCACTTAGCAAATCAACCTTAGTTATCTGATGTAAAGGAACATTGATACCACCCTAGACCAAACTTGTCCACTCCCTTGACCGTTAAATTCAGATTGAACTGATTAAAATATAACAGTTTTGCTAAACATTACAATAAATTATCAAAAACTACTAAAATAATCGCGGCACGTAGTTGTTTCGCTGACGTGATGGGAGCGAATTCCCAAAAATATTTTACCTTAACCTTTTTCTTAATTTTAATTAAAACATCGTAACTGCACATTAAAAGTATAGGCCTATATACGTTAGCGTGTTTGGCTTTCAAATTGCATTTAAAACACGTAAATGTCCTCCGACCGTCGGTAAATTCAATTTTTTAGTTTCAACGGAAATTCAAAATGGTAATTTGGAAAGTTAAAAATTGATTTTGAAAAAAAAATGAAATCAAAACTTTTAAATATTTGAAATTACCGCCATTTTGAAACTGTTAAATGTGTTTTGCTGTGTAACAAACTTATCCTAACTGGTACTAAAGTAACGATTTTTGTGCCACGTTTGAATCAAATCGGATCAAAATTTGTGAACGTTAGATTCTTAACACGCGCACGCACACACGCACATTTCAAGAGTCTGCGCTCATATAGATTACTCCAATGGAAATTCGCGGAAAAAAGTACAAAATAATATTCACTTGTAAATATTTTTTAGACTCGTATACAATTTTGTAGGCTGATATTTTACGAAAAATCCTACAAAACTCAAATTGAAATATTTAGATTTTAGACGCTAATTATTCAAACGAAAAACGTTATTTGTTGACAAAATCGGTTGGAGGTACATGGTACAAAATCCGAACAACTTATGTATAAGATTTTTTCCCATTCACTTCCGTTTTAAGATAGCGGCCTTTCATTTAACTAGGACGAGTATAGTTGCTGGCCATTTCCTGTCATACGTGGCTGAAAGGCAAGTCGTATCACAATTATCACTGCTACATGAATAAAGAGCATAAAATTTCTAATTAATCTGATAAATATCACGGTTACAGGTTAAATTGACAGAAAAGGTTGCGAGCGAACGTCAGAGAGCTGCTGTAGAGCGATGCCGGACAAGGGGATGCAAATAAACTGTTACTTTTTTAATATGTATTATGTTTTAAGGGCTAGTTGTGATGAATTTTACGTGTCGCGTGAACCGAGTGCACAAATTTATATTGGTAGTTATAGTGAAAGATCAGTTGTTTTATATTAATTCGTAACTATCAGCTGATTTCATTGAACAGCTGTTAGGTTATAACATGTTTTAGGTTATGTTGTTAAAAACTAGCCGTTAAATTGCCCGTGTTTTTGAACAAGTTATCGTAACTAAAATAAAAAAAGAGAAAATATGATGCATGATTTTCATTTTTGGTTCACAGAAATATTTATTTACACCCTTCTTTTACTTGCTTTGCTTGTTACTATAATAATTTCGAAGTTTTTTAACGTTCAAATGTAAACTGCAGATTAAGTTGATACATTTTTATGACGTTTTCCGTAAATAGATCTAGAAAAAAATCACAAAATTGGTTTTAATAACATTTATTAAATTTTGTTGAAATGTAGTCCTTAAGTTCTCATTCAAAAACATATGGATCGTTACGTCTCCTAACATAACCGGTGTGGAAGCTATAGAAAAGATTAGTTTAATTTCTCAAAATCGAGTTTTTTCGCAAATTTTTTAGAGTGTAGTGTAGGTCCTAAAGGATTTTTAAAATTTTAACCTATTTAGTAGTTTACTTATTTTAGTTTTACTTGCATATCGGTTGCAATTAAGCTCGTAACTCATCTGCAACATTTGTTCTTTGGTTTTTTTTTATTTTTTTTAACGTCAGACTATTGTGCACGCTTTGGCTAATGCAGACGATGGGATGATTTATAGCGTATGAAAATGCCAAGCCCTGGCCGGGAATCGAACCCGGGTCCTCGGGATGAAAGCTCAGTACGCTATCAACTAGGCCACCGAGGCGGCTATTTGTTCTTTGAATAAAGTGCGTTTGAATGAATGTCAGGTAACAATGATTTTAGTTATAATAAGACTGATTGGCTAAACTATGTGATTGCACTACAAAAGTTTAATTAAGAATTCGCTGCAAGATCTACAGTTTTTGAAACACTAGTGTTAAACCATAACTTCGTGTTTTAATTAGATGTTACCGAAGCTTCTGTTTAAATTGCTAATTATATGGTGAAACCTTACAGTTAGAAAAAATGAAACATTAATTAGCTACCTTAAAAAATTAATTCAAACGTCAGGTTATTTTAAAGAAACCGCCGACCTACATAACCTCAAAAATGTTTTCTTTCATAGTGTCACACCACTGGTCAATCTACCCTACTTGTAGAGAACATTTATTTAGTACGGGATGAAAAAAGGGTGTATTGAAAGAGTTGATCTGGGAGTTGAATGAGTGGGCAACGGTCAAGCTATAGATTGAAAGCAAAGGAAGACATTCAAGTATTCCAGGTGGCACTGGATAAGAATATACTTCCTGTCCATCAACCGGGACCTGTTGTTTGCTCCCTAACTGACATGCTCAAGTAGGCCTTTAGTAATCAGATATTTTCTCACGTTACGTTAAATGTAATTGTTAATTGATTAGTTATTATTAAAGTGTAAAATATAGTACAACCTGTTTAATGTTCAAATAAGAATTTAAATTTATAATGAAGTTCCATTTGAAAAGCTACCATCATAGTAAGATCCAAACTCCAGCATCCTGACCTATTCATCTCATTTTGAGGTAGCCTATCGTTAAAATATTTACATATATTACCCCTCTATCGGTCACAATTTTGGTATGATTTCTTTAAAACTAACCAAAATTCGATTTTGCCAGTATCTTGGACAAGTCGGTTATGAAACAAAATCTGTTTAATAATTTCAAAAAAGGTTTATTTTAAATCATAACTATTTCACACGTATTTTACATTGAAAGCTGCATAAAATATTGTTTTAAATTTACACGATTCACTGAAAATGTAATTGTTACGAGTTTATTTTCAATGTATCTTTAAAATGATAATTCAAGTAGCTTTTAGTGGTTATTATGACGGTGAAATCATATTGTCAACTAAATATAGGCCTATACAAATTTTTTTGAAAATTCATCAAAACAGCTGCGTGCTCATATTATGTATTATTGAAAAAAATTACAGAAATATTATTATTTTTATAAATGTAAAGTTTTAGATCAATCCTAAAAGTTTAAAAATTAATCAACCAAAGTGTCACAATTCCGCAATTATCTGCAGAACAGCTTTCATTGCTTCTTCATGTTCATTGTTTGTCTGGTTCTTCAAAAGCATTGACCGATTGTTTTGAAATTTTTTTCGAAGGTACCTTGTGTAAAGTCCGTACGACTTATGTGTAAGATATTTCCCATTCGCTTCCGTTTCGAGATGGCGGCCTCTGATTTAACGATGAGAGTGTAGTTGCCGGCTGAACGGTAAGACCTATCATACTTTTGACCAATTCATGGGAAAATAGCATTAAAATTCCAATAATGTTGGTTAAGTAACATTTTTACTAAATATTACAGGTTAAATTGGCGGTAAATGTTACTAGCGCGTCAAAGCGCTGTTGTGGTACAATGGTCAGGCAATTAATTAAGAATATACTGCGAGGTCTTTGTTCTTTGAACTACTGGTAAAATTATTTTGAAATTTGAGACTTTAACTGTGTAGCAGTCAAACATATAAAGGTTTGTAAATAAAAACAGTTTAAGTATATCACCCGTAAATGACCTGTAAAGACAGGTTGATGGGGAAAAATCTTACACATGATTTTTCGGGCTTTATAAAATGTAACTTCGTACAAAATTTCAAAATAATCGGCTAATGTGTATGGTTAAAACTGCGTACACTCGTAATTGATAATCACAGACCGCCATCTTGAAACTGAATGGGTAATAAAACCCTAAAATGGATTAAAATGTGTTTTTACTTACATTCTTTACTACTGAAATATGTACTAGGCTATTTTAATTTCAATTTATCTCTTTTAACTTCCATAATTACATAAAAGCAAAGATTAATTAATAAATTCACAGATTATTTCCAGATTACTCCTCAAAGCAGTTTTGCAAATATTACATCAGGAAGTACACGGAACGAAGCAAACCGACTTTGAAGTTGAACTAATTGGGGAAAATCCCAAAAGACTGTTTGGTATAACTTTCAGGAAGTTACAAACTTGGAGACATGACTTTAGCCGCAGAGTAAGTTGTTCAAAGGAGGACGCTGTCTTCACTGCCAAAGGAATGTTTTGCTCTGCTGGAAGAAAAAGTAGAATTGTGGAAGGGGACTTGGTTTTGATTAAAACTGAAGAACTGATTTTTTTAAACTAAAATAAAGTTGGTTCTAAAAATATGTTTGAAATTTTTCGGCATTGTCTGTATTACAGAAAAATTCGGGAAACAGTTTAAAGTGTGATCTATTTCTTTTTTTTGAAATTTCATCTTTTGAACAATTGCATTAATTATATCCAAATTTGATATTGTGTCTGAATAACTAAAATTGTATTGTATACGGATAGTTGTATCGAAGATGATCATATACAATCACTATGTTAAGCAAGTCTTGCAATTTAAATACTTTAGGGCACACATGACAAACAACATAAACTTAATAAAAGAAGTCAAAAATCAGATAACCAAATCAGCTGTAATTTCCGGTAGTTAAAGTGACTAAATTTGAAAAAGAAATACATGGCAGAGGTAAAAGTGATGACTTACAAAACGTGCTTCAGACCAGTAATGACGTAAGCCGGAGAAAGAAGAGCTGAAACGAAAAATACCAAACGACTACTGAGACCACAGATTACCCACGCACAATACGTGTGTGTGTGTGTGTGTGTGTGTGTGTGTGTGTGTGTGTGTGTGTGTGTGTGTGTGTGTGTGTGTGTGTGTGTGTGTGTGTGTGTGTGTGTGTGTGTGTGTGTGTGTGTGTGTGTGTGTGTGTGTGTGTGTGTGTGTGAGAGAGAGAGAGAGAGAGAGAACCCTACGATCACTACACGTCAAAAGAAAGCAACAAGATATCGTGAGGTCTGTGAAAGCAAGAAGGGAGTGGAGAGATCTCGTCGGAGGAATGAAAGGATCGACTGATAAAATTGTACAAATTAACAAACAAATACCACTAGTAGTTCAAAGAACAGTAGACCTGTTAACATACAGAGCGCGCCACGACAGCGTTCGTAACGTTTTCCGCCAATTTAACCGGTAACCGTAATATTTACGAAATATTTCACTGGACCAACTTTATTAGAAATTTTACGATCTTTCTCCAAAAAGCAGTCAAAATTATGATAGGTCTTGCCGTTCAGCCAGCATTATAGGAGGTAACCAGCAACTACACTCTAAACGTTAAATCAGAGCCCTCCGTCTTGAAATGGAAGTAAATGGGGAAATCTTACACATGATCTTTCGGGCTTTGTAAAATTTACCTTCGTACCAAATTTTAAAATAATCGGCTAAAAGTGCGTACACTCTTCATTGAAAATGAGCCACCATCTTGAAACGGAAGTAAATGGATAAATGGAGAAAAAATCTTACAAATACGTGGTACGGGCTTTACACACACAAGGTACCTTCGTACCAAATTTTTAAAACAATCAGTTAAAGCGTTTGGCCAAAAGTACGTACACTCGATGTTGTAAATTATAAGTCGCCATCTTTAAACGGAAGTGGATAAGAAAAATTATTACAATACGTCGTTCGGGCGTTCTACAAGGTACCTCCTAGCAAATTTTAAAACAATCGGTTTGTCAATGCGTTTGGCCAAAACTGCGTAACAAACACACACAAAACAAACGCCGAACAGTCGATTTGAAACAGAACTCGCTTTGTTCATTCAAGAAGATCACTAGGTCGGCCACCGAAGAGGTGGTGCGACGTGATGGACATCTACGTCTCAGGAACAAAAACATAGCTAATGTTGAGCAGAACAGGATTAAGTCCTGAAGAAAGAAGAAGATAAATAACTGTATAACACGTGCCACTTACAAACAATGAATACAAATAAATAACTCAACATATATTAAGTTAATTAATTTTTTCCTAATTACAACTTACACTATCCACTGAATAAATCTTTCATGTATTATTACGCTAAGCATTTCGATCAGTTTTGTACCAAAAATAAAAACCTACTTTGTCGAAACTACATGCAGAACATCAGCGAACTCTCACGCTTCACACTTTACCATTTTAAGGATTTACGATAAAATAAAACCAACTTAAAACCGATAAAAGGTCTGTAAACAAAATTCTAGAAACAGTATGTAAGTACGTACCCTTACGGATACGTAAGGGTGCAGCTCAATGCAGGCATATGTGACAGAAATAATTAAGTGTGTGTGCGTGTGTGCGCGCGCGCGTATGTACCAAAAACGCCTAATTGCTAACAAAAACATTGAAAGTAATATTTAATTATCCATCCAAGAATAAAATAATTATTGACTGAATCAGTTTTGAAAATAAAATCGTTAAGACAAACTAGGCCAGTTCTAATACGTAAATGTTATTAAATAAAAGACACTGCTTCTAGTAAACAGTAAATACCGAAGCCTAATTTAGGTATGCAATTTAAAATTCTGTTATAGTAGGTTTCATTTGCAAATATTTCAATATGGTACAATAATATTAGAAGTCGGTCATTAATTTTATAGGTTATAGTTTTAAATACGAAATCAGAACATTTTTTTTTTTTTATTTTCAGGCGAAAAGCACTTTGAGGCTATTATCGCCTCCCTAAATGTAAGTGTGAGTGTAAAGTGTTAAAGTCATAAGTGTAAGTGTGTGTTAGACTTGGGTACCTCGAGGGACGTCTAAATCCTCTCAATAGGTGCAGTTAGTCTGCACCCCTTGCACAAAGTAAGGACTATTGCATTAAATAACCTAAATATAATGAATGCAATTGCTTTAAAATAACTAAGAACTTCGTGCTGTACATTATTGTATATTATTCGTTTCTTTTTCATATTAACTGTGAAATTTAATTCCACAAGTATTAATTGTTTAGATTGCAAAATAATTCTTCTAAGATTGTCTGGAGTAGTATCCGTGTGTTTTTATTCTGCATCCGTTTGTGAGGTTAGGCTACACTTTAACTTAAAAAATAACAACGCTTTATACATACGTAAAAGTTTGAGAACTCCAAAATCTCTAAAAAAATTTCTAATGTTTAGGCCTATATCTCACGTAACTTATGTATACAACAGTATATAGGTAATTTCAGCTGAAGAAATTAACTAAAAAAATAATAACAAATAACAAATGGTCGTGGCACGCGGCAGTTTCGCTGATGTGATTAAAACGAATTAACCAAAGTTCTTCTTTATCTTACCATTTTTTTAGATTCTTATATCACAATCTTAATCAGTAATAAAATGGCATATGTTAACATTTTAAGATTTCAAGTTGCATTGAAAATACGAAAATGAACCTTGACCTCCGTTAAATTAAATTTCGTAATTTCGGCGCATCTTGAAAATGAAAAACGCCAATTTATGCAGTTTTTAACGCTGATTACGACGGTGAAATCAGATTTTAAAAAGAACGTAAGACAAGAAATATGAATTTTTGAAGATTTTAAATGCCTGGTTGATGAAATATTTGGAAATTTTTGAATGAATTTTTCATGTTAACGAACTCTTTCAAGCTGTTACCATAATCAATTTCTATGCAAAGTTTGAATCAAAACCTACCACAATTGCAAGTTTTTGCGATAACGCACTCGCGATATCGCGCGCGCGCGCACACTCGCACAAAAATCAATTTTGGTAATAGCTTGGACAAGTTTGTTAACCAACAAAATCGTTCAACAGTTTCAAAATCGCGACTATTTTTAATCTTTGAAAATGCATAGGCATACTTTTTGTCTTAAATTGGTTTTAGAAAAATTTTATAACCTATTTGCGCGTTAAAAACTACATAAATCAGCATTTTGAATTTTCGAAATCCGTTGAAAATTTAAAAAATATAATTTGACGGCGTCACGGTTCATTTTGAAAATAAAAAAAATTGAGTTTTTATATTTGGTACACTTGTAAATCTTAATATAATAAAGTCTTATACCAAACTTGAACTCAATATCTTCTCTATGATATTTCTAGAGGTACAGTGATTTATTTTCGTTACGAAAACAAAATGGCTTATTGCGACTAAATTAAGGCGAGTCAGAAGAAAAGATACTAAATATTTTTCAATTATTTAGATATATGTAACCCGAGAAATTCAAGAAAAAACAACGTTTTTAAACTTATTTTTTTCTATTACTTATTACCTAAAGGTTTTATACTTCTCACAAAGAGAAATTAAAATTATCGCAAGCCTAAAGTAATTTCCTCTCCAATAAAAAAACCAGCGTGCGACTGAACTGAAGACGACTGGGGGTTATTGATCAAAGACATCTTCTCTTCTGAACGAAGGGGAGCACCACCCTCCTTCCTTTAAATTACAATATTCATCAAATCTCGGTCTTGAAAAAAAATAGAAGGGAAAATCCTTCAGCTCTTATTGTACGTGATTCAGAGCATTTATAATCAAGAGATCGCTTCGTTAATTGGAAGGATTAAGAACTCAACCGATTTAAAATTACGGGAAATAATCGCTGCACGCATCTGTCTCGCTTACGTGATATATATTTTATAACATTGTTTTTTTTTTATCTTACAACTATTTAAAAATTTTGTTTCACCATCATAATCAGCATTGTATAAATTCAAAATATGAACCATGGCCTCCGTCAAATTCATTTTTGTGATTTTAAATTTATTTTTAAATGCTAATTTGCAAATTTTATCGTTGATTACTTTTATCCCAAAAGTAGGGCCTAATACAAAAAGTAATAATTTTTTTAATCAGGAATAGTCGCCATTTTGAAATTGTTGGATGGATATTGCTGGTTAACGAACTTGTCTTTAGACAATAGCTTCCTATTGTATTAACTAGCAAAAGAAGAACACTTGAAGATATTTAACATACAAACGAGGAGGCAAAATTTCGTAAAGAATTTTTGTATTTTGTGTTTTAATTGTGTTATAAATTTATATAAACATATAATTGTAGTCGAATGCATTAATTGAAAAACTGTAAACCAATTGTTGTAATTTTAAAAGTTTTTGTATGTTTTCATGAGTCAGAACAAAAAAAGCCATAATTAGACTAACAAAGAGTCTCAGTAAGAATACAAAAAGCCATAATTAGAATAAAAAAAGTCACGGTAAGAACACAAAAAGTCACAGCAAGAACACAAAACGTCTCAGTAAGAACACAAGAAGTCATAATTACAATAACAAAAAGTCTCAGTAAGAACATAACAAGTAATAATTAGAATAACAAAAAGTGACAGTAAGAAAACAAGAAGCCAAAATTAGACTAACAAAAAGTAACAGTAAGGTCACAAAAAGTCATAATTAGAATAACAAAAAGTTACAGTAAGAACACAAGAAGCCATAATTAGACTAACAAAAAGTAACAGTAAGATCACAAAACGTCATAATTAGAATAACAAAAAGTCACAATAAGATCACAAAAAGTCATAATTAGAATAACAAAAAGTCACAGTAAGAACACAAAAAAGTCATAATTAGAATAACAAAAAGTAACAGTACGATCACAAAAAGTCATAGGCCTAATTATAATAACAAAAAGTCACAGTAAGAACACAAAAAAGTCATAATTATAATAACAAAAAGTCACAGTAAGAACACAAAAAAGTCATAATTAGAATAACAAAAAGTAACAGTAAGATCACAAAAAGTCATAATTATAATAACAAAAAGTCACAGTAAGAACACAAAAAGTCATAATTAGAATAACAAAAAGTCACAGTAAGAACACAAAAAGCCATAATTAGACTAACAAAAAGTCTCAGTAAGAACACAAAAAGCCATAATTAGAATAACAAAAAGTCTCAGTAAGAACACAAAGAGCATAATTAGACTAACAAAAAGTCACAGTAAGAAAACAAAAAGCCATAATTAGAACAACAAAAAGCCACAGTAAAAACAAAAAAGCCATTATTAGACTAACAAAAAGTCACAGTAAAAACACAAAAACTCATATCTAGACAAACAAATAATTAAAGCACGTAGATATTTGACTGACGTGATGAATTTCTAACATTGTTTTTAGCGAATTCCCGTTGAAAATGAACTACTGAAACATCCATTATTGTAACACCTAGACCCGCGACCTCGAATAGCATCGATCATGATCTATGGATTATTTGATGAGGTTATGTTAAAAATATGTGTGTGTGTGTGTGTGTGTGTGTGTGTGTGTGTGTGTGAGAGAGAGAGAGAGAGAGAGAGACAGAGACAGAGAGAGAGAGAGCACTCTAACGTTCGCAATTTCAGTCCACAATTGGCATTAAAATCGACTTTGGTAGTAGTTTAAACAAGTTTGTTGACTAGAAAAATTCTTTCAACGGCTTTCAAATCTTTAGAATTTTATAAATGTTATGTCTCAAAAGTTTTTGAAAAGCTTATTTCACCATCGTACTCAGCGTTAAAAACAGCATAATTTAGCATTTTTAATTTTTGACGGCGGTTGAGGTTCTATTTCGTATTTTTAAGGTAATTTGAAAGTTCAAAATGCTAATATATGCAAATGTTAATGTTGATTATAATGGTGAAATCAGATTTCCAAAAGAGTAAGATAAAGATAAATATTTTTGGAAATCGCTTCCATCACGTCAGCAAGACAGCTGCATACCACGATTTTTTTCACATTCTTTTAAAAATATGATTTTGCCATCACAATCAACATTGTAATCAGTATAAATTTGATGTTTAAATGTTAAATTTATGTAAGTGAACCCTGAACGCTTTCAATTCATTTTTAATTTCGTCTTTAAAAAATACTATTGATGACTTTGACGTTAATTATGGTAGGAAAATCAGATTTCAAAAACGTTATGAATTTTTAAAGATTATGAGTGGCCGCCATTTTGAAACTGTTGAGTGATTTTTGCTGGTTAACGAGCTATTATCTAATATTTAAAACGATTTTTGCCCAAGTTTGAAACAAATCGGACTAAACGGACGACGGACAAACCAACTTATAAGCAACATCCAGGATTGATGTAACAAGGCGGACTTCTACCTCGCACAGGTTCTCACTGAGCAGGGTTGCTTCACAGCTTGCTTGTTCCATTTCAGGCTGGAAATAGCGAGTCTTGTTCCCTCTGCCTTTCAGCAGTGGAGGAAGATGTGGAACATATGTTTTCCCTGTGTCAGAGATTCGACGAAGACAGGATGCTGCAAACATATCTGCGAGGCAGCATTACACCAGAAAATCTGGTTGCGACAATGATGACTTCAGAGGCCAACTGGATGGCCATTGCAGGATTCGCGCTGTAGTCATGAAGAGGCTGAAGACTGAAGATCAAGAAAGGAGAGCCAACGCTGTAGACGGGTAAGTGGACAGCCAGTGTTCGGTGGATGTCTACACACATTATGTATATCCACTCCTCAAAAATTGATCTAGAGGTAAGGATCGGTGCTCACTACAAGGTCCCGGATCCGGGACTTACCATGATGGTGCTGCAATAGTAGTGGCGGATTTATATAAATTTGACAACATTGGCAGACTTGGGGGGGGCTATATAACGGGATGAATGTTTCTTTAGAGTACAAAGAATTTGAAAATAGGTTAGCCTAAAGTCTTTTTTTAATTTGTGCAATATAAACCTAAATTCTACCCAACCGTCATATATAATTTAAATAATATAAAATAAAATAAACATAGATCATCTTGTAAAATTTTTTTCAATTATTTAATTTTTTTGAAAAATTAAAAAATTTTGTTCATCTTGTGGGCGCCTAATTTGGTGGGGGCCTGTAGGCAGCGCCTATGTTTGCCTGTTCCTAAATACGGCACTGTGAAATAGTTCTAATGGAAATTCGTTAATAAAAATTCATTGCACTTTTGTAAACTAAGAAAGTAAACTTAACAAAAGGCAAACATTTTGGAATACTCAGCTTTGGAAATTAGAATTAATTGTTTTAGGCTGATTGTCTTGTAATTTTATTATGAATTTATGTTTTTGATTCTTTCCGGTTACTGACTTTTATCGGTTTTTAATTAATAGGCCTAGCTTATTAAACATTACAGGTAACGTTAAATTGTTTTGATTTGAATATTTCTTATGTTTTATTTAAAAATAAATCCCTTTGAATCTTTGCATTCATGCTTTGAAAATTAATTAATTTTAACTCCCAACTTGAAGACTAAGATGTCTAATTTGATTTAGTCTTTCTTCTGTAGGCTATATATTAAATTTATTATCTGTTAATTAATTAGAAAAAATAAATTTATACAATTAATTCATTATATTGAAGCGTTGCAGTTATAAACAAGTGCACTCAGGTGTTAATGACCTTTTCTCAGATAATCAGATATTAAATATCAAAACCGTTTCTCCCCTTCAAAATAATTATGCTTTTATACACTTCGTATAGTTCGTATTAAAATTCTGTCACTAAAATAAATGGTTAGAATTTCATTCTTTCTCTACGGAACCAAATGTCATATTTATCATAGTAACCCTGTCCCAGGACCTTGAAATAACCACCGATCCTGACCTATAAATTACTTTTTTAGGTGTAAGTAAAAAAATTTATATATATATATATATATATATATATATATATATATATATATATATATATAATTCGCAATTGTAGCCTAATTTGATTCAAATTTGGCACAAATTCTATTTTGGTAATAGCTTGATGAGTTTGTTAACCAACAAAATTCGTTATCAGTTTTAAAATGGCGGCCGTCTCAAATTTATAGAAATTCATAAATTCATAAATGTTTTGTCTTAAATATCTTCTAAAATCTGATAACACAAATATAATCAGCTTTACAAACTGCATAATGTAGCACTTTGAAATTTCAAAATACTTTGAATTTAAAAAATTGATTTTGACGGTTGTGTCAGGCTTTATTTTCTTATACTTGAAGTAAAATTTGAAAGTATAAAATGCTAATACTGTACACGCAGTTTTAAAAAAGAAGGTAAGTTAAAAGAATTGTACCTACTTTTGGAAATTCGCTTCCATCACGTCAGCAAAACAGCTGCGTGCCACGTTTATTGTTTGTTTACCACAATCATAATAAAAATAACATATTTTTCAAGTTGGATCACATTTCAACTAGGCTAGCGCTTGCATATACATGCCAGTGTTCCGAAATTAAATAAGACATATCCTGCAACGTGTTCTAGTTACATTTTGAGTAATAAAGTGCCGTCATGCTTGAAGGATAAATTAGCCTTTTCGTATATTATTTATATTTTAAAATAGCGATTTACTGGTGACTGCAATTAATAACGATTGTGGTGAATTTGTAATACAAGTAGCCTACTTCGACTATAGCCTAATGAAGTATTCGTAATACAAGTAGCCTACATCGATTATAGCCTAATGAAATATTCGTAATACAAGTAGCCTACATCGACTATAGCCTAACGAAGTATTCGTAATACAAGTAGCCTACATCGACTATAGCCTAACGAAGTATTCGCAATACAAGTAGCCTAAATCGAAGATAGCCTAATGAAATATTCGTAATACAAGTAGCCTACATCGACTATAGCCTAATGCAATATTCGTAATACAAGTAGCCTACATCGACTATAGCCTAATGAAGTATTCGTAATACAAGTAGCCTACATCGACGATAGCCTAATGAAGTATTCGTAATACAAGTAGCCTATATCGACGATAGCCTAATGAAGTATTCGTAATACTAGTGGTCTCGTTATTCCTACAATAGCTACAATTCTTATTGGCGGAAACTTGAACGACTTACAAGGTAAACAGAGTCAATAACAAAAGCTCGGAATATGGTATATATGTAAATATCAAGAAAACCAAGTAGCCTAATATCGTAATTAGTAAAATACTTGTTCCAGCTGGTATCTTCTTGTCAACAATAAACTTGAAAGACAAGAGGATAACTACTTTGGAACTATTTTGCACTAAACATGGACTACCCATTCAAGGACAAAGAGCCAAAAATGTTTTTGTCAAGAAGAAACCACTTTTATTGTCCGGTTTGGATCTAAAGATAAGAATTGTTCAGTTCACTCTTTTCTGCTTCGAAATCTGGACAATGACTCTGGAAATACAAAATGAAATTCAGGCTTTAGATGTGTGATTATTTCGGCTCATGCTGAAATTATATTTTATGAGCCACTTCACCAACATAGAACTTCATAGAGGGGAATGCGAACTTGAGTTTATGCCAATTTAAAAATGTAGGAAGCTAGGGTATTTAGGTCATGTGATGAAGATGATAGAAAGTGCCATCTACAGCAAAACTTACTCCAAGTTAAACTGGAAGGAAAAGAAGACTTGGTAGACGAAGAATTTCATAGCTGGCAAACCTTCGCAAATGGTTTAATATGGTACCTTTACGGGGAGGGAACGAAATTGGACGTCGAATCGGTAAAGCCGCTGCGGCGTCATGTATAAACAATGAAAAACAAAAATTAAAAATTTATTTACAGGCTAATAAATTAGTAGAATGTTTGCAGTATGAATTTTGCTAATATTATTATTATTAGCAAAAATATAAATAAATTGTTGAATTACTAGTTAGACCTAATAGCACTCCACTGTTAAACTTATCATAGAACCGAAAACAGAATAAGTAATGTGAAGAATATATGTCAGGTCATATGTTTCATTATTATCAACTATGTAACCAGCAAATGCATTGCAAAAATTAATCAATTTATATAGAATTTGCTATCCCCGGGTATATGGTACTGAGCTTCTTTGTGGCTACTGGCGTGGGCGCTTCGCTCGCCTTACAAGAGGCGCCTAGCAATTATTGGGCTCCAGGAGCACAAATAGGTCTAAGGCCGGTATTGCCTAATTGTTCCGTAAAGCTGTAATTAAAATACGAAAACTGTATGGTCGTTAACATCCGGAACGGAAAAAACACTAAAAGAAGAAAAAGAAAAATATTGTTTATGGAATAAAATAAAGTCATTCCCGATTTAGTGTTAAAACGGCGTTTCTAAAGTTATTGTTTGGTAATCGCAGTTATAGAATTGTGTATCATTATTGTTATTAGCAATTTAAATATGTAGTGTACGTGCGTGTGTGGGTGTGTGTGTTTTGATTAGATGAATGAAAGTAGTATGAGCTAGAGGTTCGGTGGATTTGCTAAACCCATCAGCTGCCTCTGTCGGAATGAGCACCGATCTTGGCAGAGGGTATCGTAAAATTTGATTTGCTAAACCCATCAGCTGCCTCTGCCGGAATGAGCACCGATCTTGGCAGAGGGTATCGTAAAATTTAGGGGGTCGTTAAAAATTATATATATATATATATATATATATATATATATATATATAGGCTCTATATGTATATATATTTATATATATATATATATATATATATATATATATATATATATATATATATATATATATATATATATATATATATATATATATATATATATATATATATATATATATATATATATATATATATATATATGTATGTATGTATGTATGTATATGTATGTATGTATGTATGTATGTATGTATGTATGTATGTATATATATTATTAAGCGAAAAGCACATTCAGGCTATATTGCCTCCCTCAATGTAAGTGTGAGTGTAAAGTGTTAGTCGTAAGTGTATTGTTGTAATTGTAAATGTGTGTTAGACTCGGGTACCGCTGTGTGTGTGTGTGTGTGTGTGTGTGTGTGTGTGTGTGTGTGTGTGTGTGTGTGTGTGTGTGTGTGTGTGTGTGTGTGTGTGTGTGTGTGTGTGTGTGTGTGTGTGTGTGTGTGTGTGCGTGCGTGCCTACGTACGTGTGCGTGCGTGCGTCGTGAAATCCGGTGTACATCCATATTCTAGAAGAAACATTGTTCCAAAGTTTCGTCAAAATCGTATCTGGCATTTTCGAAGTTCTTCTCGCTCCAAGTATGAAGTCGAACTTCATACTTTGAAGTCTTCAGACAGTTTCATTTGAAATCGAGAACGTTGACTTTAGACTTTAAGCGAGAAGAGCCTCGAAAACACCAGATATGATTTCGACGAAACGTCGGAACAATGTTTCTTCT
Source organism: Callitettix versicolor (assembly GCA_022606455.1). Classification (NCBI taxonomy): domain Eukaryota; kingdom Metazoa; phylum Arthropoda; class Insecta; order Hemiptera; family Cercopidae; genus Callitettix; species Callitettix versicolor. The sequence goes on along the minus strand of CM040188.1, from coordinate 71,226,357 downwards.
ATAAAATAATTGTGTCGAACGGATGTACACAGGTTTTCAGTGTGATTAATATTGTATAAAACTTTTCAATACGGGAAAATAACATGTTTGCAAAGTGTTTCAAAAACAGCGTTTCTAAACGATGCTTCCAAGTAGGAACTATGCATTATAGTTAACGTATTAGGAAAACTTATTATGTATTAGGAAAAGTATTTTGTATGCTAGCAATGTCTGCCGAACTCATACTTCGGTGTCAGCAAGTTTCACTCGTGTTACCATACACAAGTCGCCCATATATACACACACGCACGCATACGCACGTACGCACGCACGCTCACTCTCTCTCTCTCTCTCTATATATATATATATATATATATATATATATATATATATATATATATTTGTTTATAAGGTTGTTCTACATGTACTCGAGCAGAAGAATTCCTAAAAAAAGATCCAAGTAGAGATATTCTCTTAGTTATTTTTTTTTATTTATATGTCTGAAAGTTTAGAAGTAAAAAAAACTTTTGTTTAGTTTACTGCTAATATATTTTTGTTTATTATAGATTTGCTTTTAGTTTTAACGGAGACTAAGTAAAAAAGCTTTGTGACGAGGCTGTTTTTCAATGTAGAAGATACACGCCTTTTGCACAATGGAGTAAATGGAGAAGAGAGGTTAGTTCATTCTTCAGCTTTATGAGAACTCATGGGTGAACTTATGTATGGTAAGTAACACAAGTCACAGTTTTTGACATCTCAATGCCTTTGACCATTATGTTTCTTCCACTTTCAGGACGGATTTCCCAACTCTGGGACAATGAGGTGCTTCCCAGTTTATCTACTAGCATATTGGGAAGACTACAGATTCTGGCAAATCATTTGATCGCTCTAAACTCATCCATTAACAGTCAACAGATCAGGCTTAGATCTTAATGCTCACAGTCTAGCAGTTAATCAATATCTGCAGTCTAATATTTAAATGGTCTGTTGGTCTGTGACCATTTTCATTAAACTCACACACTAATAACTCCAATTAAACTGTAAGGACCTAAAACTTATAGAAGAGATTCTTAGTCACAGTCTTCGACATGTCAGTGGCTACGACCGCTATAGTTCTGCTTTCAGAGCCGATTTCCTAACTCTGGGACAGAGCTTTCCACTTAATCTACCCGAAGCTGGTGACTGGTACATTGGGAAGACAACATATTCCGGCAAAACACTAAGCTCACTTGGTTTCACTAAACTCATTAGTCAAATAAACATATCACATTGTAAACTTTAGAATCTCTCTGGAGGACGTCAGACTCTTCGTTTATCAGAAATTGAGCAAAACCAGATTTCTTTTAGAAATTAATCCTCTAAAAGTTTTTACACTATGCTAGTCTATTTGGACGTTTAAACACTTCATTTGGTAATCCTGAAGGACAGAATTTTCCCATATTTAAATATATTATTCTAATGGTAATTTTAAACTTAAAATACATGGTAATTAATATCGGAAATAATTAATTAATAATGATGAAAATTTGCACGAAAAAGATAATGTAGCCTTTATTATAATAATTCAGAATTACTTACCACGCATTTCTTTAAACACCCAACAACCGAATCGAATTATCTTTAAGTTCTTTTTTTCAAAAAAGTATATATTCTTTTTCAATTCCTACTATTAGTTCACACTCTCCCTATATAGGCTATATTTATGCACGAGGTGTGTTCAGAAAGTAACGAGAATTTTTAAATTTCGCGGGCTTGGAGAGTCCGATTGTCAAAAAAATTTGTTTATTATGTTGGTATACATGCCCTTAAAGTATGATAAAACTTTCAGCTGTTTTCATTGTTGACTTTGTCTGTGACAGCCACTAAGGTTAGACGTGTTTTATGAGCTCGGCGATTTTCGTTTGTTAAAAGAAATGTATCAAAGAATTTGTATCAAATTTTGCGTAAAAAATGGAATAAGGTGTAACAAAGTGTGTGAAATGTTAACAAAGGCCTATGGTGAGTCTGCTATGAGTAAAGGAAGAATTTACGAGTTGTATAAGCGTTTCCAAGAAGGCCGTGAAGACGTTGAAGATGACGAACGCCCTGGACACCCCAGCACATCAACAACCGAAGAAAACGTGGAAAAAGTGAAAGAAATGGTTATGAAAAATCGCCGAATCACAATTAGAGAGGTCGCTGATGATGTTGGCGTATCGATTGGATCAGCGGCGAATGGAAGTTGCTCAGGAGTCACTAAATGAAGTCAACGACGATGCAGAATTACTGGAACGTATTATAACAGGTGTCGAAACAAGGGTTTACTGATATGACGTCGAAACTAAGGCTCAATCATCCCAGTGGAGGCATTCTGGCTCGCCAAGACCGAAAAACGTTCGACAAGTGCGGTCGAACGTGAAGGTTATGCTCACTGTGTTCTTCGATATTATGCACTGTACATAGTGCATCACGAATTCCTGCCACCAGGTGAAACTGTCAATAAGGAGTACTACCTACAAGTTCAATGCCGTTTGCGTAAAGGAATCAAAAAAAAAAAAAAACGCCCGGATCTGTGGAAAAACAATTCATGGCTTTTGCACCACGATAATGCACCAGCTCACACTTCATTGCTTGTTCGTGAATTTTTTACCAAAAACTACTGTAACGATGCTCCAGCCTCCATATTCGCTAGACATGGCTCCGTGTGACTTTTTCCTATTTCCAAAAATAAAGAGAATCTTAAAGGGCCGTCGTTTTACAGCCGTAAATGACATTAAAAGCGCATCGCTGAAAGAACTAAAGGCTATCTCAAAGATTGAGTTTGAGAAGTGTTTCGAGGATTGGAAGAAGCGCTGGCACAAGTGCATAATTTCCAATGGGGACTATTTTGAAGGCGACAACATCAATGTAGAAGAATAAATAAATATTTTGTTCAAAAAATTAAAATTCTCTTTACTTTCTGAACACACCTCGTATCTTGTTCAAATTTTCAATCGTAATAAAATACTTTGTATTCATCCACTTTAAGTTCAAATACATTTTTTTAAACTTTTAGCGGAGACACTAGATTTTAATACAGTTTTTTTCAAATAATAATTCATTAGGGGCCTAATTAAATTTAATTAGTTAATTTAGTTTTTTATGGGAGAAAAAAAATTCTCTTATATAAGATATTTAGCAGGATATAAATTTAAGAATAAATTGTTGACCTAAGTAGGAATTGACTTTAATTTTTTTTAAATAATTACTTGTTATTGCTAAAAACACGCATTTAATTTACAGTTTTCGACTTTCTCGCGGTAGTCATTTTGAGGTTATGTTTGCCAAAGCCCAAAAAGCACCAAAACGACTGATAACTTTAGACAAGTTATGATTTTCACACCAAGTACTGCAGTACTGAGACTCGTAGGCCTACTTCTTACACTGCACTTTCACGTTTTTTTTATGTTTGTCTACGTCTACGGTTTCGATACAATTCCAACATCGAAACTCGTGTTTTTCTTCACGTCATTTAGCTTCCACAAATCGGACATTTTTTCGAACAAGGTAAAACGTCGTGCTCGCGTTAAAACCTGTTTCAAACGGTCCGGATTGTCTGCTAACACGCTGAAACTAATTAACCTATTCACAAGGAAAAGGATTCACTTCAGCACAAGACTCCATCACATGCAGGTCCGATTGAAAGCAAGGCTGGAATCTGGTAAGAGCGCGAAGGATTTTTACAACCTTTTCGCTCGGTGAACCAATCTACAAGGTTTTTGACAGTTAGTTATGTGTTTTTTGTTTATTCTCGTTCATATAGTCTAAATGGAATATGAAAAAAATTGAAGTTGACCTAGTAATTCAGAATTATTTATTTTATTTCGTTTTAAAAAATTAACTGAATGTAAAAATTGCGTGTAAGATTCTACACAATTTATTTTATCATTCATTTTTTTAAGTTTCTTTTTTCTATGTTTTCGAAGTTCAGTGAAGCAGACTAGAAGCATCCAGCAACAAATTACGGTTAAACTATTTCTAATACAAACGTACTCAACCAACCGCAACTTTGCCGGTAACTCCCTTAAATACAAACTTTGTCTAATAATATTAACATATTCATAAACAAATTCCTCAGTCTTAAACACTGGGTAGGTCGAAGAAGCTTATAGAGTTTGGAGCGCTCGAGGTGGTAACGGCAAAGTTTGGAACTAAGGTGGATGTTAAGTCTTAATGAATGGTCAACACAAAGGCTACCAAACTCCTCAGGGATGGAAACATTGCAACAAGAAAAACTTACAACCGTGATTTACAAGGACTGTGTATCGCCAGAGGCTCTCTCTAATTTGCCAACAATTTATGCGACAAAACGGTGTGGAGATTTATTGTGGTTTTATGCTTAAGTTATTAATGCACGAGCGTTTACAGAAAAGTACAGTACAATAGTAACAAATAAATAGAGGTATAGAAGTTGTGTAGTCTTCATTCATCTGATTTTAAAAATAATCGCAGCTGTCTCTGACATGATGAAACCACATTTCCAAAAGTATTTTTTTTATTATAACCATTTTAGAAATTCTGATTTCATCATTATAATCAACATTAACATTTTCATAAACTGGCATTTTAAACTTTTAAATTACACTGAAAATACGACAATGAACCCTGACCGCCGTTCAATTAAATTTCTTAATTTCAACGAATTTTGAAAAATTCAAAGTGCTAAGCATTTTTTTAACGTTGATTGCAATGGTGGAATTAGGTTTTCAGAAAAATGTAAAAAAAAAGTTACTAGTTTTTACAGATTTGAGATGGCCGCCATTTTGAAACTGTTAACGAATTTTGTAATTTTAACAAAATTGTCCAAGCTATTACCAAAATTGCTTTGTGTGCCAAGTTTGAATCGTGGAATTGAAATTTCGACGTAAATGTGCAAACACACAGAAACACATTTTATAGGCTACATGTCTTGCCACGAGATGATGGCCACTCCAATAGTTCATTTTCAAATGGAAAATTAGGTAAAAACTTATTTATTTTATACTTTAATAAAACCATATTATACTATAGTAATAAATTGGCATTATTTTTAATTCGCAAATTCAATTTATATTACAATTGAACGTGATGGCGGTCAAGGTTTATCTTCGTATTTTCAACACGAAAAATGTTTACAGATTTGGTTGTGATTATGTTGGTAAATTCTGATTAATTTTCAGATTAAGATAAAACTTATGGTTTTTTTTAAGATTTTGTAAAAAATGTTGTATATAGATTTTTCTCTTAATAAAATTTTCGTTTAGGTGTTATTAATTCGCTTCCATCACGAAATCTAGGCATCTGCGTGCCGTGTTTTTTTTAATGTCGTATAAATGAAACTCTTATTCTTTCTAAAGTCGTAGCCCCCCCCCCTAAACAAATTGCATCTTTGTTACCCGATTCAGAAAACATTTAAGGTTCATTGTCGTTTGTCGTCTACTCGATGTCCATCCAGAACTTGTCTGTATATCAACAATTTGTACGACTTGCTTATACAGTTTGCCTACATCCTCTTCTAATTTTACAATTCCCATTAAATTTACGACTTATTTACATAATATGTATAGTTACATAGTATGTAGTAATATACTAATGTAAACTATACGTTTGGCAAAAACTCTGTATATTCGTCACCGTTGATTCAGAGGCCGTTTTCTTGAAACGGAAGTGAATAGGAAAACATTGTACACAAGTCGTTTCAGGTTTTACACAAAGTACGATCGATCAAAATTTCAGAACAATCTGTTTGGCCAAACCTGCGTACATTCGTCATCGTACAACAGAGGCCGCCATCATGAAACGGAAGTAAATAGGAACCACGTGTCGTTCGGGCATTACTCAAGATACTTTCGTATCAAATATGAAAACATCGGTCAATGCGTTTAGCCTAACTGTTGTAAGAAACACACGAACCGAATGCCGAACGGTCGAGTTGAAGCAGATCTCGCTTCGCTCCGTCATTTACAAGCTGCAGTTTGGATAAAAACAAGCAAATCCTGATGTTTCTGCCTACAATAATTAGACAGCTGAGCGTTAAGTCAGTTGCAGCTTAGGCGATAAGGAACTGAAGCCGATGAAGCGGTGAGGGGAAATTGTGGATGAGGAAGCAGTGTGCGCCGTGATGCATCGCAATACTTTGTATTTCCAAATCTTAGGGGCGATTTTATCACTTTAAGGTTTTGAAATAGCTTTATGGTTTGTTTTTGTACATGAAACTGACATAATTTTTAATTTCATGACTTCCTTTGGTGAGTTTGTAAAAAAATCAATTAATATTTTCAAACGTTAAAATAAGTGGATTTAAAAAATCTTAAATACATCACTTTCATCACTATAATTTGATAAAATTAACTGCCACAAATTTTCTTTAATGTGCCCTACTGTTACATATTTCAATTTATCCTAAAAAGTCAAAAATTGGACCCATACTATGCAAACTAATTGTTGAAAAAAATGTCTCTCTTAAAAATAAATAAGTAGGTTAACAGTTTTCAACACACGAATATAAAAAAAAACTAGTCATAAAACCCACCACACAACCTTAAACTATTAAAGCGGTTAGGGCGAGGAATACACATGCTTTTAGGCCTACTGAATGCGTTTTGTTTCTTGTAAATCAGTGGTTTTCTATTGTAAACTTGAGTGTTTCGTTTTTAAGAGTTATAAAGCTCACTCAAGAATGGATCAGCTGTCTGCACTGCCATAAAGCTGGTCACTCTGGAACACTTCGCTTAAACTGCACGCAGTGTAGGATTGCCGATGTTTCCTGCATGACAAATTTTATGGTAAAAGTACTGACAGACAGACAAGCTCGTGAATTTATACGAATAATTGATTTCATCTTAAAAAGGAAAAATGCTACTGTGCGAACACGCATCTCCTGTGCTTGGAGTACATTACAGCCATATTTGTGTACAGGTTGCAAAATGTCAAAGGAAGCTAGTTTGACCCTAAGAAAAATAAGTTAATCCCTTCGATCCAGTTACCCAATATTGTTTTTCTGTTCTGTTATGGCAACTTTTTCATTATCTACAGCTACTTTAGCTGCACCTTATGTGCTTTTGAAAATTCTATAAGCATTGCTTGCAGCAGTTTTGTTTGCATGTAAGCAAATTTTCGAGTTCTTTTTTATCTTACCCTCTTTCTGATTTCACCATCATAAACAGCATTAAAATTTGCATATATTAGTATTTTAAAATAAATTGTATTGAAAATACAAAAATGAACCCTCGCTGAAATTAAATTAAGTTTCATAATTTCAATGGATTTGGAAAATTAAAAGGATTAATTAATGCAATTTTTTACACTGATTATATGGTGAAATCACATTTTCAAAAATATTTGTTCAAAAACTTAAAAATCTTTACAGATCTGAAATGGCGCCATTTTGCAACTGTTGGAGGATTGAGTTGTTTACATTATTCATTGCTTAGTGAATAGTGGCTTAGTATGTCATTAAGTCATTTGATTATAACAATATAAGTGTAGTGACCAATATTATTGTAGCACATATTTTATTACAGTACGGTAATTTTTAATAGGTTTTTGGTGAAAAGAACATGAAAGCTGCTGCTTTCATGAGACACCTGCGTGAAAAGAACAGGTGCTGTGTATCATCACCTGTCCAACAAATATATGTTACACAGAGGAAAAACTAAAAGTAAACACTATTAACGCTAAACTAAAACCAAACTGTTTAGACTAGATAACATTATTAAAATATATAAACTTAATCAAATAAAAAAATTATCAGGATAGAAATGTGAAAAACAAAAACACATAACAAAGTGGGTAACAAGAACAAAAGTTTATCTAAAACTAGTCAACAAAATTAATCTTAAAAAATTGCAATATAGAAAATAACATTACTATACTGCACAACAATACCAAAGCTAAATATATTTAAATAATGCAAAAAATTTAAAACTCTTTCAATGACCGATAAATCATTCTTTAAAACTGCCTTTTTTTTTTTTTTTTTTTTTGGTGTTTAACGTCCGACTATTGTGCACACTTGGGCTAATGCAGACGATGAGATGATTTATAGCGTATGAAAATGCCAAGCCCCCACCGGCAATCGAACCCGGGTCCTCGGGGTGAAAGCCTAGTACGCTATCCACTAGACCAGATTTTATCCGGCCCGCGGAGAGCTAGCATACTTGAAAACTCCTTTTAGAGAACATATTTTTTATAGCAAATTAAATTTAGTTTACTGAAGTATTCTAATTTTATGTTGAATAATTATTAATATGTCTTAAACTTAAACACGCACAAACACGTTTTAAGGAGGTACACACTATTTTATTTCACAACAGTGTCATAGGAACTGACTTGTGGTTGCGCCACTAGCCTTCTTATATATTCCAATTACTGCCATCTAGAAGTGAGTGGAAGACACCAGAACTTTCTCGAACCAACGAGATTATTCTGTACATGCTATTAGCGCCATCTGTTAGCGATAGAAGGTACTACCTATTTAGTCCGATTTGCAGCCTTTTTTAAACGTTGCGTACTTTTTTTTTCATCAGTGGACTATTTCACTTTTTACCACCGGCAACAATGATAATATGGTTTTGGCCCTCAGAACTTACTGGAGTAATCAGTATGGCCCTAAGGCTGGAAAGTTTGGAGACCCCTGCACTAGACCACCGAGGCGGCTAAAAACTGCCTATATAGTGGCATGCAGTACATATATTTGATGCATGCTTTAGAACACAATTCAAACAAAAGTGTTTTATTGTAATGATATTACCACAAAACTGACATGGGTCCCTGAATCCCATTCAGAAATCTATGCATTAATGAATGACCAATGCAGAGACAGGTAATCGCATCTTCCTTGCAACTTTTATGTATTGATGACCCCCAAGGACAAACAGTATTTATTAATTATCACCATTAATTTATTATTGCCCACGGCTGCCCACTCATTTTCCCAATGCAAAGAAGATGTAACCAGTTCATGAACACACTTTTTTTTAAAATCCTTTGTTCATATACAATGAAAAGGGCAGGTTATTTAAGGGTTTACTGTTATCTTATCATTCGATTAACCACAATGGTCCCGGTTCCGACCCTGGCAATTCATTGAAATTTCACTGTATTTACCTGTGGATTATGGAGTAATGATAAACACAATATTAAATTATTTTTATTTTATTTACAGTTCAACACAATGTGACTAAAACCCAGTAATTCTTTTAACAGCTTTAGCCTGGTCAACTGATGCCATTTGCTGAAAAGAATCAAACTCCATTGTGAATGTTGCTGTGCCTGAGGTGAAAGTCCTCAATTCTCTCGAGTACCCCAGAAGTTCTGAGAGTGGTGTAAGTGCATCTACTACCTTCAAAACCCAAATTAAAAACCTATTAAAACATCAACATAAAAAAATCATAGGAATTAAAAAACAACATCATGGTTTTAAAAGAAATATTTCTATTAATTCATATGAAGTAGTTACCACTTTTAAGAAAATAACAGAAACGTGTCTAATTAATTCTGATGCAGACAATAAATAAAAAATTTCATTAATTTATAAAATTCATATTCTAAGAAAAAATTGAGTTTTATAAATTGACAGAAAAAATATGTACTTTTCTTTATTTCTTTCCATATTAAATAAAAAAGTTCCTTTAGTATAACTTAACTAAGTATTATTTACCTTATTATTTCCACGTAAATAAATCTGCTGTATGGCTGTTCGCCTGCGAGATAAATCTGACAAAACGGTTGGCAAGAAGTGGTCATCAGTTACAACTTCTAAGCTCATAATTGGCTCCAGAAGTACAGCTCCAGCTGATGAAAATATCTAACAAAATCGGGTTTCATTTGTATTTGTTTTCATTTTCCAACACCAATACTTTACAGTTTTTTCTTTAATTATTTTTAAACATGTATTTTGAACAATCATTCAATTAACAATATTAGGAAAAAATGTAAGTTACTGACACACATTATATATCAAGCCAAAGTGGAATAGCATACGCCAACCACTGCACGGCTATGGCCTTAGTACGCGGACTGTGGATTGGCCTTAGTAGGGCTCTGTATGAGGTGAACATCATACTTCCCTAGCTATATGTAGGACCTAACCACAAAAAAAAAACCATAGGGAACACGTACAAGTAACCTGGGGTAGGGAACTTGGAAAGAGGAAAACTGGAATTGCACTTCATCCCATTCAATCAATTCAATCATTCATTCAATTCAAGTGAAGCATGAAGGCTATCAGGAATCAACCCACTGGTCGATCAATATTTGAAACAAAAATTATTGAGATCTGATGGAGGTTACTACAGGAGGAGAGGGTGGTTGTACTTAATCCTATGAAATCTACCAGCATCATAGCATACTGTGCAGATGCTTAGTATACCCACCCAACCTGCTATGGAAAAAGACACACTCCAGCAAACTTCCAGAAGTGAATCTAAGGAGTGAAAACTTGGGAAGGGCCAACTAAAGTTGCAGGGTGGACCTATCCAACATGCGACAGAAGTGAGATGATATCAAACATCTCAAGATCAGTAAAAGAGCCTTGAAGTACAGCAGAGAAGCTTCCAGTAACACCTGGAACCAGGAAACCAGGGAATCAATCGATGGATTGACCTTTTCATCCACTAGAAAAGGGAGTTTGAGGTCTGACTGGGGTATCCTAGAGGCTGCAGGGGCTAACGGAAAACTGTACGCCATGACTAGATGGTTATCAACCACAGGAAGGACATAGAGTTGGCTAAGGCTGTGCTTCAGATGGTAAATGTGATGGTCTGAATTGGACAATTTTAGTCTGATCTGATTTGAACTTGGCACAAAAATCGATCGTGGAAATAGCTTGAACAAATTTGTTAACCAGTAGAATTTGTTTAGCAGTTGATGGCCATTTCAAATCTTTAAAAATTCATAACTGTTTTGCCTTAATTGTTTTAAATCTAATTTCATCATTGTAATTAATGTTAAAAACAGCATTCTGAATTTTCAAAATCTATTAAAATTTGGAAATTTTTTTATGGCGGTCAGGGTTCTCTTTTTATATTTACAATGTAATTTGAAAGTTCAATATGCTAGCGCATGCAGATTTTAATGTTGTTAATGACAGTGAAACCAAAATTTCAAAGAAGATAAAGAGAAATACTTTGGAAAGCCGTATCAGCGAGACAGCTGCATGCCACAATTATATTAAGAGTTACACAGTGACTTAGAAGAATTAGGGGAAACTGAACCCAAAAAAATGCTGACAGCAACACAGTTACTTGATATTATTGTTATTTAAACAACAAAATAAAAGTTTAATGAACTTTAATCAAACTTAATTGTTTACTCATAACTTAATTATTGTTATTTTGTTTTCACTTGGGTTTCAGAAGTTTTTAAACTTTAACCATTAATATGTACAGTAATCTCAAGGGACAGAGTTTAATGGACTGTACAGGCTGGGAGATAATCCGTTACATATTACTGTCAGTTAAATGTGGAGCAGAATCGGCAAGTGACCTGATTATTAACAGTAATTGTTCTACCTGCTTTGTATTATTTTAAGTTTTTGTTCAGTTGCGTGCAAGAAATATAATGTTTTGTTATACAGATGGATTTATTAAAATCGAGTACAGCACATTAGCGAATGGATTTCTACTACAGCAAGTTCAATCATCAATGAACTGAAACTGTGAACTCAATGTATGTACTAGAATTATTAAAAAACTTGTATAAAACTTCAGATACAAAATATTACCACCTACTTTCAAAATTTCAAACAAAATAATTTTGGTTTCTGTTATTCGTTAAGCTAAGGGCTAAAATACGGTATTTTATTTTACCTTTTTAATACACTGTGAGACTCCAGCGGCTATTACAGTATCAGAACTGCCCCTGCTGACTTCCAGCCAATGTAATGTCACATTTACATCAATCACCTGAACAAATAATAACAAATTATTAGTTTTAAATTTTATTACCGGTGCTACTTTTTGTTTATGCGATATTGTTTTTAGGTATTGAAAAAGCAAAACAACAAACATTGTGAGGACTGGTATAAAAACGACACTTAAAATTTGTGTAAAATTTGAATAGAAAAAAGGCAGGAAACCTAAAAGTATTAGAAATGCAGGTTGAGCTTAGAGCAGACATGAATAGAGTTGCCATTCATACAGATTTTCCCAGATATCAAAGGTTAAACTAAATGAATACACAATAATGTAAGAAAATTTTCCATTTTTATCAATTTCAGCCCCAAAATTACAAACAAAAAATGCATATTTTTTTTACAACATACGTTAAAGAATTTTAAAAAACAAACAGAGCAGTAGTAAAATGTTAACTGTAACCATTTTAACCTCAACTTTATATGAGGTTAAACAACAACCTATCTGTAGTGAGACTCATCCTGTCTCAAAACAGCCTACTTCACAGCGTAATTCTTCGAAGTACACACACTAGTAACAGCGCAGCCAAACATCATGTCAAAACAAAACAGCCTACTTCACAGCGCAATTCTTCGAAGTACACACACTAGTAACAGCGCAGCCAAACATCATGTCAAAACAAAACAGCCTACTTCACAGCGCAGTAATTCGAAGTACACACACTAGTAACAGCGCAGCCAAACATCATGTCAAAACAAAACAGCCTACTTCACAGCGCAGTAATTCGAAGTACACACACTAGTAACAGCGCAGCCAAACATCATGTCAAAACAAAACAGCCTACTTCACAGCGCAGTAATTCGAAGTACACACACTAGTAACAGCGCAGCCAAACATCATGTCAAAACAAAACAGCCTACTTCACAGCGCAATTCTTCGAAGTACACACACTAGTAACAGCACAGCCAAACATCATGTCAAAACAAAACAGCCTACTTCACAGCGCAATTCTTCGAAGTACACACACTAGTAACAGCGCAGCCAAACATCATGTCAAAACAAAACAGCCTACTTCACAGCGCAATTCTTCGAAGTACACACACTAGTAACAGCGCAGCCAAACATCATGTCAAAACAAAACAGCCTACTTCACAGCGCAATTCTTCGAAGTACACACACTAGTAACAGCACAGCCAAACATCATGTCAAAACAAAACAGCCTACTTCACAGCGCAATTCTTCGAAGTACACACACTAGTAACAGCGCAGCCAAACATCATGTCAAAACAAAACAGCCTACTTCACAGCGCAATTCTTCGAAGTACACACACTAGTAACAGCGCAGCCAAACATCATGTCAAAACAAAACAGCCTACTTCACAGCGCAGTAATTCGAAGTACACACACTAGTAACAGCGCAGCCAAACATCATGTCAAAACAAAACAGCCTACTTCACAGCGCAGTAATTCGAAGTACACACACTAGTAACAGCGCAGCCAAACATCATGTCAAAACAAAACAGCCTACTTCACAGCGCAGTAATTCGAAGTACACACACTAGTAACAGCGCAGCCAAACATCATGTCAAAACAAAACAGCCTACTTCACAGCGCAATTCTTCGAAGTACACACACTAGTAACAGCACAGCCAAACATCATGTCAAAACAAAACAGCCTACTTCACAGCGCAATTCTTCGAAGTACACACACTAGTAACAGCGCAGCCAAACATCATGTCAAAACAAAACAGCCTACTTCACAGCGCAATTCTTCGAAGTACACACACTAGTAACAGCGCAGCCAAACATCATGTCAAAACAAAACAGCCTACTTCACAGCGCAATTCTTCGAAGTACACACACTAGTAACAGCACAGCCAAACATCATGTCAAAACAAAACAGCCTACTTCACAGCGCAATTCTTCGAAGTACACACACTAGTAACAGCGCAGCCAAACATCATGTCAAAACAAAACAGCCTACTTCACAGCGCAATTCTTCGAAGTACACACACTAGTAACAGCGCAGCCAAACATCATGTCAAAACAAAACAGCCTACTTCACAGCGCAATTCTTCGAAGTACACACACTAGTAACAGCACAGCCAAACATCATGTCAAAACAAAACAGCCTACTTTACAGCGCAGTACTTCGAAGTACACACACTAGTAACAGCCCAGCCAAATGTCATGTCAAAACAGAACAGCCTACTTCACAGCGCAGTTCTTCGAAGTACACACACTAGTAACAGCGCAGCCAAACATCATGTCAAAACAAAACTGCCTACTTTACAGCGCAGTTCTTCGAAGTACACACTAGTAACAGCGCAGCCAAACATCATGTCAAAAGAAAACAGCCAATTATATTTCATTTTTACCTCTAATGTTGCTCATTTAGTTTTCATTTAAATATTTTTATGGTTTAGTTTAACTATACAAATGAAGTGAAATAATGGCTGAAAAACTGACACAAAGAAACATAAATTGTAAATGTCCTGAAACATTCCTCAGAAGTGACTTTCTTGTTCTGAAAAGGGAATGTATGAGTATGAAGCTGAATGTAAAATAAATAAAATTATAAAAAGCAGTTTGTGTGTGTGTGTGTGTGTGTGTGTGTGCGAGCATGCACACATGCGAGTGTGTACTGAATGAATATTGTATTTATTATTTTTACTGTGAAAAGCGGAAAAAGTCAGATTCAAATGTACTTTTTCCCATTGTGGTAAGATGCCAACTTTATAAAGAGGTCAGATAAAAAACTAAAAAGACAGATAGAAAATCTATATAACAGTTCGTGTTGGCTTTGATAACCAGATCCTAGAAATATGAACAAATCAGTATGTGCACCTATCTTCTGTACATTTTGTGTCAATACAGCTTCATCAACTTGTCAGATAATAAAATTGATATATATAGAGGCAACAAAATTCCTATAGATGGTGAGATTATATGGTACTGGATATTAACGTAAACACTAAAACACAGTAGTAAATTCATAGATCTACAATTATTATGTTTTTATTAATATAATTTGATTTATTTGTACAGAAAAATAGTTTTAAGCAAATTGTTATTAATACAAACATTTCCGTATTTACTCTACTAGATTTAGATTGATTTGAGAGGTTACAGGGTTTGGTTGCTCCTGCCACTGTAATGGAAGTATCATTGTACAACTAAGCCCTTTAGATGATATTTCAGTAGACTGCTCCCCGAGGAGTGTGAACTAGCTCATTCAGCAAAAGATCCTTGGAGTCCTGGAAACCAAGTATCTTTTGCCTCCTGCTGACACGAGCCTTACATTCATAGATTATTATTGTCCATGCAGTTTCCTCATTCAACCTGATTACCCTCCACAGTTTCTTCATAGTAAATTCCTACCCTCAAACCACAGTGCATTGTAATGAGTCCCACAGTTCTTCTGGTTTGATTTCTACATAGGGTCTCTACTATACCCTAAGTCCACCTACAGGAACCTCTTTTAATAGACGTTTCAGGCTGACAACATGCCAGCCTTGAAGTATGGTTTCCTATCAGTCACATGCACAGGTCAGACTAGGTTAAAACTGGAAGCCATCTGGTATCTAGAGTTCAAGCAGTCTTCTTCAAATGCCGTTCTACTTTGGCTTAGAATATGGATAGGAACAGGATTAAAAGTGTTAGGATGTGGAACAGATTATGGGTTTAAGGTTTTGATTTCTCCTGAAAAATCTGAGATGAAAGTGGATCGGTAGCTTAAGTATGGGTAAGGATTTTCCAGCACTATAATCAGTGTTGTCAGCTACCCAAATTCACTTTGTAAAACAGAACTTACAGGAAAGCCGAGTATTGGGCCGTGAGATAAAGCTGACTGGAGGCCTTGTTTAATTATCTGCAGCTGTTTTAGTGTCACAGCAGCAGTGTTTGCCGCATTGTCTTTGGTTTTGTCTAATGTTAACAAGTCTTTCTTCTTTCCAGGCTCTACAGACAGCACTACCTTCATGCTATGCCGAGTTGTTCCTGAAAACAAAAAAACTAAATGAAAACTATTAATCATTACGTTGGTAAAATGAATCATTATGACGTTTTAAAATTAGTATTTAAGATTTAGTAACATTCAATAAACTCTTATTGGTAAACCAGACAATTATGGAAGTTGGTTAGTACTTTTATAGGTAACCTAATAAATTGACAAGGTAGACCAAAAAAAGATCTAGATTAAGTACCTAATATTAACAGCAAGATAATTAATTTAGAGAGTTAAAGTGCTCAAATAAATTTAGGGTTACTGAAGAATTGTCATTTGTGCAAGCATTCTCTCATAACATGGTATTTTTATAGTCAGAATATAGGTTTACTTGAATTTACATTTCCATATTTTTAAATTATGATATATTCACACAATTATTTAATTTATTTAAAAATAGGCCATTTTTATAGTTGACCAGAAGTTCTTAGAAACATACACAAACTTTATTTTTTTGTCTAGTCATAATTAAAACTTCCAATTACATGACAAAGAACAAAATTTGATTATTTTAACTGGTAATTTTGAAAAACTGTTTCTGAAGTTATTTTTGAACCAATGATATCAATGTTGATGTTTAGCAGAGTTTCAAGTATTTCCTTTATCCATGGAAATACCCATCTATAAAGGGTACAAAGTAACTGTTCAACAAAACTTTTACTATTTTCTGTTCTACTATCTATTCTAAAGTCATATTTCAGTACTCTACAGCCCAAAATTTATTAATGAAAAATTTCATTTCAGTAGTGATATGGACCGTGTTTATACGAGGACCGGGTTCGATTCCCTGCGAGGGCTTGGCATTTTCATACGCTATAAATCATCCCATCGTCTGCATTAGCCCAAGTGTGCACAATAGTCGGACGTTAAACACACAAAAAAAACAAAACAAAAAAAATATATTTTTTTTTATTTGTAAAAGCTCTAAAAATTTTAGAAAATTTGATCTAGAACACAAAAAAGTATACCATTCAAAAAATTCAGCTCAAAGAACATCATACTTGAACTTGAACATCATGCTTGAATCTTAGCAACAACAATGACAAGTTAGGTCATCTCTTCCACTGAACTTTACAAAAAACTTATAATCAAAACATAATTTACAAAATAAATAATATAATAAAATTTATAATTTGTTAGTGAGAAAATTAAAAATCAAAAATCACTTTAGTCATTAACCCTTTGGTAAGTAAAGACTTTATATGACGTCTTTACAGCTGAGATCAGAGCGAGTAGCTTATTAACGTCAAAACTGTCACAAAGAAGCAAAAAAAAATTTTGTTTAATTAATCAAAACTCATTTATTTTATTGTAAAAATTGTTTTAGTGTATTTTCTTGTGTGAAAATCCTCAAAATGTGCATATGCTATACACACAGTGCAACGTTACACTGTGAACATTCAAAATAAGTGTCTTTTCTTTTTTGTTCCTTTGTTTTCATGTTGTAACAAACATAACACTTCCTCCGAATCTTTCTTTCCCGTTCACTACTTGTAGGAAGAGGTCGAATGAAATGACATTTTGTGAGCTGCAACGGATGTCTATCGGTACTCGGGTGTGGACTGTGCCTCGAGGAACCTGATTTTTTTAGGCGTGTAATGTACTTCTAGAATTTGCCTAATCTGGCTAAGGCAGTAGCAATTTTTTTTTACCAATATGTAAATTGAACATATCATATGCATTTAACACAATATCAAATAAATGTAACAAAAGTAAATTGTAACAAAAAGGAATAATAAAAAAACTACAAAAACAACAAGAAAAATAATAATAAATAAAAAAAATTAAAATAACTAATATAATAATGAAATAAACTCTCTTACTAACACATGTCTTACTACAAATACCGCCAAAAGGATAATAACTACCGCCAATATTTCACACGTCAAAGTGTACTGACACTACAAGACCAACCTATTTTCTAGGAACGCCCAAATTTCCATCTACCAATGAGTAGTACTTTTATTATATTTAGCAGGAAATTGTACCAATGTGATACAGGTTTATAAAATAACTTCATATTATTACACAATAACTGCAGCATGTAAATACAAAATTAACGAAGACATCACATGACTTCCTTACTCATTGTTATCCGTTTAGTCATACAATTTCTCTTCAAAGGGTTAAATAAAAGAAATTACTGCTGTTAATACATACAATAATTTTTTAAAAATACAACAGTTTTGCACATTAAATAAAATAAATTGTAATAGATAACTTAAAGCTAAATGTACACAATTTAATAAAATGTGCAATGTAAAACAGAAAAAGATCACAATATGTTAGGTTAGCCTATAAAATTATTTAGATATTACAGCTAAATATATTTTTTTTGCATGCTTCGGCCAATATCTGTCCCGAGTGAAAACAGTTTAAACATAAATGGCTCCAAAATTAAACCTATTTGTCTTATAAATACCAT
The DNA here is from genome assembly GCA_022606455.1 of Callitettix versicolor. Taxonomy (NCBI): domain Eukaryota; kingdom Metazoa; phylum Arthropoda; class Insecta; order Hemiptera; family Cercopidae; genus Callitettix; species Callitettix versicolor. Next base: position 71,208,095 of record CM040188.1, on the reverse strand, counting down.
AAAATTGGCGTAATTTTCACAGTAACAATAACGATTTCGTAATAACTAAATAAATTTGCATCGACCTATAACAAACCTATTTTATGATCGATTGTGTGCGTTTCTTGGATGGGAACTGTCAACATTTCTCTATAAGCGATCTGCAAAGGTCCAATATCTACATCAATCTTGTGTTCAGTCATAATTCTATCTTTGATTATTTCCAAATGCAGTTCTCCCATTCCTAAAAGCAATTTTTAAAATTACTCTACTATAATGAAAACTAAAATAACAGTAAATCAAATCTGATATCTAATGTGTCCAAAGTAAGCGGCAGATACCTGATTATTCACAGGATTTGCATTTGATCACTAGGTATTTGATAAAAGGGTGAAGATCTTAGTTATCAAATTTCTCATGTTCTTATGGCTATCTTAATTTTTCTTATAATCAATATTGATTTACAAAACATTTTTAAACAAGATCTGAGTAACTTATAGAATTTTTGAGAAATTTTGAAAGCAAACATGCACATTTATATGATAATTTGTATTTCATGAACAGTAAAAACTTTATATGTGCACGTCCAGTTTTTTAAATAAAAACTTCGCATATAGTACATACCAGCTAAAACAGTTTGTCCAGTTTCTTCATCCAAAGTAACTCTTAAACTTGGATCTTCCCTCTGTAGCTGTGCTAGAGCTGTTTCTAATGATTGTTGATAAGCCTGCAAAACAACAAACAGTTATTGAATATTTTTATTTACGGACCTTACTTCAGTATGATGTTAATTTTTTTAACTTAATTAAAATTGAAAAAAGTAGTCCTGCAATATGGGAAAACAGATGTTAAATTTAATTGAAATCAGTCAATTCGTTTAGTCTCCAGTGATGCCACACAGACACATAAAAATTAAACTGGAGACCAAATTATTTAGTAAACATAAACTTTCTCTACATAAACAAATTTCATTTTCAATCAACACAATTACTAAACATTTAGTTAAAAAACACAATTAATTATAATAACCACCAAGTTGTTCTTACAAATCATTGCCAGACACATTAATATTTCAATATTACCAATTAAAACACAATTATTAATAATTTATTTATTATTATATTGTTTAAGTCTATTAATAACAACAGTTGAAATAACATCAACTGAAATTTTTAAGTGTAAACAATCATTATTCATAAAATACTATTCAGTAGTTATAATTGTATTTTTAAACAGCTGTCATGCAAAGTTAGCTGTTCAGGTGAATATTATCTAACTCTCTCATCACCATAGCGTAACAACTTTCAATACATGTTAGGCGTCATGATCATATATTTACAACACCTTATGATTTTGCACAATAGTTACAATCGTGAGATGAACAGTTCAGAAATGCAGCAGCCGACTAGTGTCTTGGCCACCTTGATCACCAAGCTCCAAGTTGATTAGAACTCAAATAATTACACTCACTAATCTAATTGTAATTAATTGAAATGATTATATACAGAAACTGTTTCCTTAGTGGCTGCAAAGCAGCAAGAGACAAAGAGTTGCAGCAAATAAAGGGCAGGCCCCACCCAAAAAAAAAAAAAAAAAAAATATATATATATATATATATATATAGTTTTCTACCTCCCGCGATTGTGGTCCTAGCGAGTATCATTTTACCTGTCATTGTGGTCCACGAGGACTACAAATCTGGACCACATTAGGGGTGTCAAAACACTGTCATTTGTGGTCCCATGACGTTGCAGGAGTTTTCGCGGTATTTAGCTCCTTATTTCCGGCGTTGCCAGTTTGCCTGTGTTATCTTTCATTAGATCACTACTTCTCTGTAGAGTAGCCTATGTTTACTACGAGCAGTGCTGACCAGACTGTGTTTTTGAAGTTACTACGTCCAGGAGTGTGAATTCAATTTTCCAGTTCATACCAGGTAAGTTTGAAATTTAACTATTCTTATGTTTTAATCAAATACGAAATAATTTTGATTCGCTTAAATATTTACTATTAACTATGATATTATTGTCATGCACTTAGTTTACTAATTATTTATCCTTAATGTAATTCACATTTTTAATGGTTATCTGGGTTTTTCACTCACATTATTGACAGTTTTAAAATATTTTAGGTATATTATGTGGTGTACTTGTAATAACATGGACAAAATTAAAACTAATGTACACAGGTACAGTAATCGGTCATTTCCGCTAGAACCACGTTTATATTTAGAGTAAGCCTAAATAATATATACAATTTTTTTATATTTTTGGATCCCCAAATCCAAATAGTCTATTTTTGAATAAAAATTCCTATTTTTGACCTCAAGGTCCTCCTTTTTAAGATTGTTCATAAAAAGCACAAAAATGTAGGCCTATATTTTTCTTTCAAACAATCAAGTTTATTTTATTGTATACTTGGTTGCCAAAATATATTTTTATAAATAAATTATAAAAATAAATTTTATAGTAATGAATTAATTTAATTCAATTTCAAATTTAAATTTAATGCAAATTAATTTAATTTTATTGTAGTGAATTAGTGTGGTTTAAAATAAATACCATCATGTTTTAGCATTTTAGCGCTTTTTGAAACCACAGGTGTTTGCTTAGTCTCCAAGTATTTCGAATAAGTTACAAGTATAGGCTATGTCACGTAGACCTAAAGGTAAAATTACAAAGTTCAGTTGGTAACAAGACAATTAAAATTATTAAGCTAGCCTTGATAAAAAGTAAAAAAATGGCTAACTTAATCTACAAATTTCCTAACAACTGGTAGAACTGAATGTAGGTCATACAATTCGGTAAAACATGGTTCTACAAGTGTTTATACTTTAAAAAGATCAAACTGGCTCAAAACGATTGCAGGAATGGTAATTAATTAAACTTGTTTTAATTAATGTTTTATTTAATCGTTTAGAGGTATTTGTGTATTATAGTAAACTAAACACTCCTTCAGTATTTTACAAGTCAATGGTTTCTTCTTCAAAGTTTCATTCTTAGTAGTAATACAGTGATCAACTTAGCTAACAATAAAACTCACTTCCTTATTTTTTCATAAAACTTATAACCGAAGACTTGTAATATTAGAAATGACAGTTGGATTGAAAAAAAGTAAATGCGTCGTCGTTTGTAGACACATCACGCCGAGTCATACTAAATAAATACGATGCACGCCAACGTTTTTCGTTATACGCAGCTTATAAAATATCTTGTAAAGAATTTGTAGCATACATTTCTATACACTTTTTATAGTTTTAAAAATGTCGCTACATAAGTTATTAACAAATTATTATTTAAATTATTACACAAAAATGTGCAGTTTGAAGCTAATTGAAAATTCAGTTTTACCCAATTGTATAGCCCGCATTCAGTACAAATACAATTATTTATTACATTTATTTTTATTTCATTAATTCAAACAAGTTTTTAACTAGCCCAGTTCATTCAAAATTGGTATAGAATCTGAATGTTCTAAACATTCAATAGATTAAATGAAAATATAGCCTAAACAATACCCAAAATAATAAAAGTAAAATTGATATGGCCTGATATTCATATATCTGTAAAAAATCTTTTCTAAGTAGTTTTAAATTTTATCATTTCTGTTAAATTTATACCTTTATTTTTTAATCAATTCACGAGAGAAATTACATTCCCTGATCTAGTTTTTTTTTAGAAAACTTCGCCTAGGCTACTTCTGCCTAAAACGTAACTTTAAACGGATAGCAACGTAGGATTTTACAGATATGAATATGTTCTAAGATTAACTATTAAGAAAAAATCAGACAGTTTTTTTTTATAAGTTACGTAGCAATATTTTGTTTGACTATTAAAAAGTAAGAAAAGTCTGATTTTTTTTGTATGCCAGCAATTGACTCGTTAAGACCATTGTTACCGAATCACATTGTTTCATTCTTTGTGTATATAGGAGTTTTATTTCTTGTTTTAAAAATATAATATTGGTTGTAACATATCAAATTATTATTAAAAAAAAACCAAGACGCACTTATTGCATTTATTGGCCTCGCTTTAATTTCGCGATGCTTGTGTGTTTGCGAGTGGTTACACATTAGGCCTACTATGACATAAATATACCTAAGGACAAAAATTATAATTTTAAGAAAATGATTGGTCATAATAACAATAATGATATTATCCATTTGTTATAATTAGAATCTATTACTAATGAGTGATTAGTCAATGTAGGCCGTTACACGGATATCACTGACATGTTTCGGCACACGTATCGTATGTGTTTGTGTACGTATGAATGCCAGTATGTGATTGATGCAGCACCTTTCCTACTTCCTGCGATTCTGCGAAGCCGCACAACGCGATAGTAGCTGGCATCAGCATTTCTTAAAGTGTAATAGCTTTAGGTTTCGTTTGTGCCGATAAGGACTTTCGGAAATGCTCTAAATAAGCACAGCTCGGACTCTTGATATCAATAAATACTCTTGTTAAGCAACAAGTTTTAGGAGAGATAATATTTTTGGCATCTTATAAAAACATATCAGCATGAAGATTTTTTTTCATTAAGATGGTAGACAGTAAGATTTATGAGACTAATGAGACAACTGTAATTTTCTTTCTTAAAGGTGCAGAACTTCTTGCAGATTGCCGTCGGAGAAATAAAAGTGGATTTTCTATTTCAACTATTTCTGTAGTGCAACAAACCCATTCTGGAGGCCCATCTAAATTACTAAGTGAAGTAAGTGAAATTTATTTGTTTGCTCATTTAAAAAAACTAATTTGAAAGGTTTAGCACTAATGTTACTGAACAGCAAAGAATGTTGTTTTAAAGTTGATGCGAAATCTTTTACTATTCAATTCAAAAGTTCAATTATCCTACCCTCATACTCTATCCTAGTCTATCCTAGAAAAACAACAAAATTGTTTCTTAATATTACTTAATAATAATGATTTAAAAAAATTATTTGAAATATATTATTTTTTTATTAATTTTAAAAATATTTTTAATAAAGTATATTTAAGAATTTGGTAATTTCTAATGAAATTTTTTGTTTCAAACAGGTTCAATGTCAAACTCCAAAGCCTGCAGTATTTCGCTAAATTATCAATCATAGCCTGCAATACTCCCGGATGATCTGCTATCACAATCATATCTCATCTGCATAAACATCTTATTTTAACACCTGCTACAAGAACACCACCTTCCAAAAGCTTCAAAAATGTATGCCATTCAAATATAAGGAAAAAATCAGAGGAGTTAATACATATCCCTGTTCTAAAACTGTTTGTCAGGTCCACACTCTGGTCTCGGTATCCATATATAGACTACCGGCTTCAAGACTTCTAGAAATTTGTTACAAACACCCGTAGAATAAAGTTTATAGTACACATATTGTCTGACTGGAGAGTTAAACGCCACCTTGAAGTCCACAAACAACAGTAAAGTTTTCACCTTTTTCTTTTACCTTCAACCTAATAATATTTGTAAGACTGAAAATGTTATCACAAGTACTATAACCCTTCCTAAGACCAGCCTGAAATTCGGTTAGTACTTCATTATTCAAAACCCATTCCTCCAGTCTCTTAAGCAGCATCCCCGTGAACAATTTAGAAATGCAATCAGCAAAGGATATTCCTCTGCAGTTACTTACCATTTAAATTCCTTTTCTTAAAAAGTAGAAAAATTATTGATTTTGAAAAGCTCCTTGGTACATTTCATGTATTGATGTACTGAACTATTATTTTATTTTATTGTCTCAATTTTTACGTCAATTTATAATATATTTTGTTTTATTTAATATTTGTTTCAAGTTATTTGTACTAATAAAGTTGTTTAAGATTAAATTTGAATTTCTTGACTTATTTTTCATTTGAAATATTTCTTCTTAATCTCGGGTTACTGGTTCGTTGGCGTTTTTAAATTTAGGTTTACTATTGAGGTGGGTTCATATGGCCAACAGCAAAACTCGCATGTACGGTCAAAGGATTTAAAAAAAAAAACTTTTAAGCCAGAGGTTAATAATAGTAATAAACTTTCTATTATTACTGACCAACAGCTGAATCAGCATGTACGATCGGAAAAATTAATTTGAGTAAAAATCTATATTAAGTAATATATTCAGTAATCAATAGCTATTGATTATATCAGTGATTGACAATATATCAGTGATCAATAGCTAAATAAGCATGTACGATTGGAGAAATTAATTTGTGTCAGATTCGATTTTATTTACCAACAGCTAAAACAGCATATACGGTCGGAAGGTAACCAAGAGCTAAATCAGGATATATGGTTAAGCTATTATTAAATTTATTATTAATACTGACTAACAGTGATAATTCAAGGCTATTGGTCAAAAGAGATAATTCAAGCATATATAATTCAAACTGTATATGTAACTTTTGCAAATAGTGTACCAACATTACCTACCACTAGCACTAAGAATATTTTTAAATAATAATTTTTTTAAATGTTCATAGTACTAAATATTTAGGTGTTTTCTTTAATAGATATAAGAAATGGACGGATCATATAATTAATTTACGTAATAGAACTAAGTATTTGGCATATGTGTTTGTTAAATTAAAAAAGATTATGTCAAGTAAAACTATATAAAAATATATTACGGGCTTTTCAACAGTATTGCCACATACGGTATAATAGGCTGGGAGCATATTATAATTCTCCTTGCCATTATATAATTTACAAAAAAGGATGTTAAAAATAATAAGTAATGATGCTGAATTTCAAAAACATATACTAAACGTAAATCACAGTTATATTTTGACAGCATTGTTAAGAAATTATTATAATTTAAGCAAGGAATTTATAAATAGTAACAGTATTACAAGGCATAAGTCTATACAAATACCTACTGTATATAAAGAACCTGGTAAAAAAAGAATATAAACACAGCTATTATGTATTTTAATAGACTAACAAATGACCTAAAAGCTATTTCAATGTAAGTAAGGACACACTAAAAATAAATTGAAAAAATGGCTGCTTCCAAATGCATCGTTACCATAGTCATTAATTGGAAAGAATTATATAGATATATTGAAATAAGTTATTGGTTGTGGTTTCTAAGGTAATGTACGTCTTGGAATTTGGTTTGGATTTAGTTTTTTGGTTTCAGTTTTAAGAAAAACTATGTATGATTGTTTTATATTAAACTGTGCCGTGCCGTATACAGGTAATTTATTACCTTCTATGGGAAATTTGTACCAGTAAATAAATAAATAATAGGAAAAAATATACGACCATAGACAAATTGTTATAAAGCCAACAGGTATAATTCAAGCATTGGCATCTATATTTAATTTACCAAAGTTATTTTTTTCCAGCTATCACATTTCTATTAAAAAAATGAAGACACTCTTTTCAATTAAGATATACAATCTATTAACACATTTGTGATTATTAACTTTACTTTCCAGCACTGGTTTTATAGTTTAGGCTTGTAGATTGAATGTAATAATTAACATCATAATTTTTATATGATTTAATTCTTATATGTTTGTTATATGCTGTAAGGACGTTTCAAGAGCTTTTATAACTATAACATAGATACATTACTTTTCCCGTTTAAATCAATTTACTAAAAATATACCAGTTCATAGATAAACTACTTCTTACGCTAGATTTTCAATGTACTAGAACACAGCTGTTCAATACTTCTTTATAGGATAGATCCATTTTAGTTTAATTTCTGAATATATTTGTTGATGGAAGGAAATGAGGTCTATATTTTAACTCAGTGATCTTGCTTTTGGTTTGTTTGTTTGTTACGTGATTACTCTTGAACACTTTGTCCGATTTTTACGAAATTTGGTAAAAATGTATATGACATGAAGGGCACTTGCTGATTAGTTTTTGGACTCCCTTGGTACACCAGGGGTCCCATGGGGGTCATTTTTGCGATTTTCGTAAATTATTTTTATCTTCTTAACAAATAGTCGTTGAGCTTTGAAATTAAGTACTTGAGTAAAATATGAGCCACTACATACATAAAAAATTTTAAGTCCCAAAATTGCACAACGGCTGCTTGATAACCCAAATTATGGGCCGGAAAATATTTTTCTTTTCTTTGAAACTTATCAAGTGGGGTATAAAACGAAAGGTCTTGATTAGTACAATCCAAATTTAACAAATGTTAGCTCCTTGAAGCGCTAAATGACCCATGACTAATATTTTTGTATTTTCTTTAACTTTTTCATCTTTTCAATAATTAGTTAGCATTGAAATTCAAATAAATTAGAGATTTGGTGCCTCTAGAGTGCAGGAGACCCATTAGGACAGTTTTTGTTTTTATATTTTTTAAATCTTTTTACAAAGCTTTGTTAAGCTTTGAATTTTTTTACTTCAGTAAAATATCAATTACTACACATTTTTAAAAAATTCAAGGTTCATAAATGTAAGATTTCATTTTAGCGGCCCAAAATATAGGTTGAAATTTTTAAAATTGAAATCAATCAATTAGGGTCTCAAACCAAAGATCTTGATTAGTACATTCCAAATTTAAAAAACTTCAGTGCCATGGGCCGCATGATGACGGTCAGTAATATTTTGGACTCCTTAACGTGTCAGGGATATCGTGACAACATTTTTGCATTTTCGTAATTTTTGTTATTATTTTTTTTAAAAAAAGTTGTTAGGCTTTGAAATTCATTACTTGAGTAAAATATGAGTCAATGCGCATTAAAAAAATTGAAGGCTCAAAATGCACGATGGCTGCTTAGCGGTCCAGTATATGGGCCAGGATATATTTTTTTATTTGAAACCTATTAAATGGGGTATCAAGCGAAAGGTTTTCATGAAGGTATTCTAAATCTGACAATTTTAATAACTTTAGGTAATTTTTTAATGTCTTGAAAAACAATAAAGGTCGATGGTGTTTACATAACAACACAACTAATGTTTGTGTTTTGACGCATACTGATTGAGGCCTACAGTTCACAGAACTACCAATGAACTGAATACCATGTCACAAAATACAAGTATATTGTTATATGTTGAATATGTTTTTGTGTTTTAATTAATCGTTTATTTTCATTTATTATAAATATTTCTAGTTATAGGTTACTGCAATACCTAGCAAATGCCTGCAAATATTGCAAATTAGGTTTACTAATTAAATACTAAATAAATAATTAAATAAATAATTTAATTTATTTAAATAATTTAAATAATAATTTTAATTAAATACTAATCAATACATGCAGATTATTAACCTATTTTTGGTAACAAGTTCGGCTTCATTTATTACTTTCCAATTTTGATTTATATTAGGGCCTATAGTTATTTTATCCAAATAGTTATTTTATCTATTTCAATTTACCTTCAAATATTATCAAATGTTATTAATTTATCTATTTTATTCAACAACTAGCCTGTAACCGAGTAATATCAATAGCCTAGGTTATTTTAAATCAATTTCCAAAAGACTTCTTGTAAATATCATTAAATTACGTATGTTTGTTTTTGGCATATAATTAGTTTCGGGTTATTGTTCCTGGAGTGACATCACACGCCACTAGGGTTGACATCGTTTTCCGGCCTCGATTAGCTTGAGCCAAGCATCTTCATCATTTCTATTTCGGTGCTCACTGGCCAAAATCAATTGTTAACAATATGGCCATTTCAGCGCACTTGAAATTATTCATTTTGAGAAGTAATTCTGTTGCTGATAGACAAAAATACATTCTCGGACAATTTTATTAGGGTTAGTGTTGCCAATAAACTACTAAAAATGGTGAAGAAACAACAAGAGATCGTATGTTTCAGAATAATAAATAATAATATTTTTACTAACCCATACGCAAAGAGTCGAATGTTGCATTGGAAGGTAAGCAGGCCTTCATCAATATACAAAATAAATCTGGCAACATTGCAGGCGGATCACAATTGGGGTATATAACTACTTGTCGCTCTGGCCCACAATCAAATGTAAAATGATACGCGAGTGGGACCACATTCAAGGGTGTTTTGATACCTGGTGTCAGACAATGGTTGTGGACCACATTTGATTGGGAGGTGACAGATGCAATTACAAAAAACTGTTTGAATATTTTTTCGTGAAAAAGAAATTCAAGACTGAAAGGTATATTTTGTACTTGGACCCAAACCGTTATTATCATTTATCATCAGGCTTCAGAAATATATAGTGCTTAAAAATGGACTACAATTGATGGCATTTTGATAGATGGACTACAATAGGTGGATCTAGGTAAATATATATATATATAATCACACCTAAAAAGTCAACCAGTTTTTTAGTATTACAGTTTCCAAGGAACAACAAGCAATTTAAGTGTGAATTGGCCTTAAGATTACTAATAATTATCAAGTGAACTATTTTTTTTATAATTAACTTTAAAAAATCATATCATATAATGACTTATTCTACATAACTTTTAAAATATTATTCATAGATAAACCACTCTGCTATATAAATTGAATACATACACAAAAACTGAAAAAAAAACAGATAGTTTAAGATTTGATAGGGAAAGAGTGTGCAAGTGATAGAATCAAGCCCTACTGTTCATCTCATATTGGTATATGAGTGCTGGTAAAAGTTATTTATCACTTTATTAAAAACTATACTTGATAAAGAAAAGAGAATAGCAACAAAGTTTACAACAAATTTATTTTACCTGAGAAGGAGGTTCAACTGAGCAGAAGAACACTGGATCTGGAATGTGTGCACCCACATTTAGTATACTGTCTACTTCTGAAAGCTCAATTTTGAGTTTTTTACTTAAATTTTGCCTTGCTGTGTTGGCAACACTGCTGGAAGAACTAATCAATTCACCAGGTACTGTTTGCTATAACAGTTAAATGAAATATTAATATTATGTTAAAAATTAACAACAACAAAATATATCATTAAAATAACAACTATTTATTCCATAAATGTTATCTATAGAATGTTCTACTTTTCTAGAGTAGAATAATAATAATAAATTTTGAGGATTGAGATAATCAGAAACATGTGAATAAATGTAATATTAACAAAACCAGAAAATTGGAAGAATAAAATGAACATAATAATATAATGATGCTGTTAATAAATATCTTAGTAAAAATACTGCATTTAACTTCAGTATAATTTTACTTCAAATAAATTAATACCCATTCACATTTTGAGAGTTAATATATTAATGTGTTAATTAGTTTTTGTCTTAGAAATTCCCAGGATTGTTATTATAAGATATTACAATTTAATAAATTCTATTCAAACATCTGTTCATATTGTTACAGAAATATGAATACCTAAAATTCTATCAGTGGTTCAGAGAATAAATTAAATTATAAGATGACAGTTCTATAAACAATTAATTACAGTATTAATGTGAGAAGTAAAGTCTGGAGAAAGCAAATGATCTAATTTATTCAATGACCAACAACAATCTAGGCACAGGTATTTCCAAAACAAAAGCTGTTTTTACATGGTCTGACTAGCGGTTTAGAATATATTTTAAATTTAATTTGAAAGTTTAAAATACAAAGGTTGTTCAATAAGTCCTTAGAAAATCCAAGAGATGGCACTTATCAAAAATTGTTTGTTTTTAGTAAGCATCGTTATTCATTAGCCAGCTGTTATATAGTCTCAGTTATGTCCATCATCATTTCATATTGTTGTCGATTGAAACAAGGAACTTTTGTTTATTTGTAAAATGGAAAAAAGTGGGTTTTGAGCGGTAATAAAACACTTACATTTAAAAGGCTTAACACCGAAAGAGATCAAAAGCAGAGCAGAATGAAGTTCATGGCACATCTTGTCCTATATTTGCAACTGTTTACAATTGGGTAAATAAGTTCAAACTTGGTCATATATTTACAAAAGATGAGCATCAATCTACCAAGGTACAGTGTTTTCAACCTTGCATGAAAAATTAGGTGTGAAAAAAATCTCGGCAAGATGGGTGCTGTGTTGCTCTAGTGAAAGCCAGATGGGTGCTGTGTTGCTCTAGTGAAGGCAAGATGGATGCTGTGTTGCTCTAGTGAAGCCAAGGTAGGTGCTATGTTGCTCTAGTGAAGGCAAGATGGGTGCTGTGTTACTCTAGTGAAGGTAAGGTGGGTGCTGTGCTGCTCTAGTGAAGGCAAGGTGGGTGCTGTGTTGCTCTAGTGAAGCCAAGGTAGGTGCTATGTTGCTCTAGTGAAGGAAAGGTGGGTGCTGTATTGCTCTAGTGAAGAACAAATTGCTCTAGTGCAATTGTGTGGTTGACTCTGAGACGGTTTTGGTTCTTTTCTGTCACAATCCTGACAAGTTTCTGCGTAGATACATAACCATAGATGAAATATGGATATATTATTACACTCCAGAAACAAAGGAAAAATCAAAACAGTGGGTTTTTGAAGATTAATGGCCCCAAAGGAGGCAAAAACAATGAAATCAGCCAGCAAGGTGATGGCCAAGGTCTTTTGGGATGCACACAGACTCATCTACATCAATTACTTGGAAAAAGGAAAAACCTACTGAAGTATACCGAAATTCTACTTTCTGGCCAGCTAGGAATAGTTGGAGAAACGCTTGTAGGAGTGTATAGGGTTAAAAAGAGAGATTGTTGAAAAAAAAATTCACAAAAATGTTTTTTTTTTTTTTCAAGAACTTATTGAACAACCCTAGTAATAAACCAGGGGCATTCAAACTTATACAAGACTTTACTTTTTTATTAAATGAAAAAACAATACTTGGGTTTTATTTTCCCACACAATCTACTAATAACTCAACATACTTTTCCCATTATTTAGGTAAGTTTTTAATCCCTTTTTAAAATGAAATGGATTAATATATATAGCCATTTGCACATGAAATGCTCTACCTCTTGGTCATCCTGAAAATATTAACCTTCAAGTACTTTCTTAAGCAGACGAAACAAATGAAAGTCACAAAGTGACAAGCCTAGACTATATGGAGGATGATCCAGTAGTGTTCAGTGAATTTATGTCAGTTTATCACTCATTAGTGCAGATGTGTGGAACGGGTGTTATTGTGCAGAAGAATGTTATCACAGATGGGTTGCCGGTGTCTTTTATTACTGTGAACAGAGCTCTGTGTGATTGCTAATCTAGAAGCTGTTAATAATATGTAGCACTGACTGTTCTATGTTCATGCAGGTGAAAATGTGTTGCAGAAAAGCCTCGTCTTCAGCCTTAAAGTGCTCAAAAAGCCTTGCACATATTTGAAGCAGTTGTTTTTTGTTCTTCCTTAAGAAGCCAAGGTATCCACCTTGCAAACACTATTTGGAATTAGAGCTCTTCAATAATGACGGTTTGCGCACTTCCGACACTTAGTTCAACTTCTGATATTTCACAATTGTCACATGCCGATCACCTTTGATGATTTCTCTATCCACATGAATATTGTTCTCCAATACTCTGGTGCAAGGCCGTTGATCATGGGGTCCATTTTCGATTCTTTCACTCCCACCTGCAAATTGTTTGACCCAATCCAATAATCGAAGCTTTGACAGTTTCTTCCCTGAACTGAATGGAAAATCTTCTAAAAATTTCATTACGTTTGATGATTTTTCTTAATGCAAAATTTAATAACGATCTGTTACGCACTGAACAGTCTGACTTCAGTCTCATATACTGTCCTACTGGACATCAATATGACCCAGGTAATTGAAGAGTGGCGGGGAGTCTGTCAAATCTTAAACACTTCTTACTCACGCTTCTAACCATTTCCTTCATTACCTCGCCATTTGAAACAAAAATCTTGTTTGCATTTTACTCCTGTAAAAACATTTTAATGCTTACTGATTGTAAAATTAGATTTTCAATTAAAAGATATGATTAAAAAAATATTTTATGGACTTTGTTTCATTACATCAGCAAAACAGTTGCTTGCTGTGATTATTTATATAACTTACTTTCAGTCCAGTAACAGCACAAATATTTCCTTCTGTTACTTCATCAACTTCTTCATAATCATCCGCCTCAGCAATCATAAGTCTTCCAATTTGTTCTGATTTCTCTTGTTTCATGTTAAAGAGTTTTTGACCCTGCAACAACAAAATAAATAATTTACTGTAACTCACTTCATCACAATAATTTAATTAACAAATATTTTTTTGTAAATCGAAAAATTAAATTTAACAAAATAAAAATGATTATAACAATTTTTTAACAACAAAACATAACCTTTACAACAATTTTTTTCTACATTAGAAATGAATTCGTTTATGTAACAATTCATCCCCTATTATGCAAGAACTGTTTATTTCGAATATAGTTTAAGTATAAGAGGCATGTTTTGTAAGTACCGTTTTGTAATTCAATCATTACAGGCTACAGTTATTCCACACATGCACACTGATTACCAGCATCTGCTAACTAGCCGAAGTAGCCATTATGGAAATATTCAATCACGTTTACATTTGTTTTTAAATATTTAAAATTTAAAACATCCCCCTGATAGTGAAATATGCTTTCTTATTCATTTTCTTTATGCAAAATACATAACAACAGCTGACATTCATTAGCAGAATAGTGCAGTGACTATTGAAAGTTCCTACATTTAAAAATGCATCTGGGTAACCAGCGCCACCACAATGACGATGAGGTCAAAATCGACGCATTGCACTAATAATACAATCGGCGGCAGATATCTCTGAGGACAGAATTCAAAAGCTGGTTTTAAAAAATTTTTAATATTGGTAGGAAAGCATTAATATTGGTAGGAGAGCATTAATATTGGTAGGAGAGCATTAATATTGGTAGGAGAGCATTAATATTGATGGAAATTGTTGAAAAGTAGATTAACTCTTTGGCTGCTGGCCCTACCTACAACTGCTTGCCTATTTTAGCCAAAAAATACTTATGTAACTACACATTTAAACATATTTACTATGAATAATTTTAAAATTCTGTTGAAAAAATCACTTATTATAGATATTGTGTAGAATTTATTGGTATGGTAATTTTTTGTTTCAATCTAATTTTAACTTAAAAAGATTGAGTTTTTAATTTCTGACTGAAGAAATAAATTTTAAAACATTAAGACTGAACTACAATAAACCACTTTATTTTATTGAATATCGTAATTTGACTGGCATAGTTATATTCTCTGATAAATCCTGAGCCTTTCAAACATCACAGCATTAACTGAATTATGTTATCATCATCAAACACAAACACATCATAATTGCCAGCCATTTTGACTACCTAGTAAATAAAACTCGAAGGACAAGGTTATGTTACAGCCCTTATAATTTCATGTCTGTAATTTGGAAAAGTATGAGAGGCATGAAAGTGAACTAAAATGATTAGTTAATCGAAAAATATAGATTTAACATAATCTATTGTATTCATTTTCAACTATTACTGACTAAAATATAACAATGATACGTCATTGTGCCACATTTCTCGTTAGTAAATTATAGTAGATCATTGCGTAGCAGCCAAAGGGTTAAGGTACAGATTTTCATGTAAAAATAAAATTACTGAAATAGTATGCTTGTGTTTTTAATTTCAAAACAGTACTTACTTAAAAAACACGCCATGTATTTGAGTTCAAAATATGAAGACTTCATTGATGTTACCTACACAACTTCATCAATAAATATAAAACCTATGTGGCATTTTTTAAAGATTTTTATGAATTAATTTATTAGGCCTTAGTATTCCCAAGACAATTCTAAGATTATCCAGACGCTTAGTATTTTCTAAGTCAAATCACTTGAATAAAGGTTAGTCAATACTAGGCAGGATAAGTAAGTTTTAATTTTTACCTAGTCTGTGGTGAGCTTATAGTTTGGTGGTTTATAGTTTATGGTTTGAAGTAGGAAACCATTTAAACACTACTGAATTTTCTTTTGAAATTTAAACAATTATAACATATTTAAAGAAACAAAATTAAAATAACATCGATAAACATAGTAACATATGTTTTCAAATGTACAAATTTGTAACAAAATTGAAATAACATAGATACAATTATTAACATATATTTTCAAGCATATGTATTAGTACGGGATTGATGTATCATCTATGACACAATGATCTGTAACCACTTAAGTGAAACTTAAAAGTTTATAACTAAGATTTTGTTTTTAAATGTTGGTATAAGAGTTAATATTGAGGGTTCACCGAACACATTTTGCACACAAAAGATGCAACTAAGAGCAAAAGAAAAGATTTTGTCACATTATTTAACTTCATAGAATTTTTGAACTACTGAGTCTTTAAAGTGTTGTTTATCAATAAATCTGTCATTAAACTGAATACGTGTGAGCAGTGTGTTAAAAAACTCATTGAAAAAGTTGTAGATCTTCAAAGTATAAAAACATGCAGTGTGGTGAGACTATGAGTGATCATAAATCGTGGAAACAATCAAATCAGTATAATAAATTTATACTTTTAAATATCAGTAATTTTGCCTTTTAAATTTGATAGTAGTTATAGCTAATTGTCTTTTTAATTTAACAGTATTCAAAGTTAATAACTTTGCCTTTGTTACAATCAGGTATTGATAATTTCATATTTACTTCTATGTTTTTTAACATTAATAATAATATGATTGTCCTTGATTTAATTTTTATAAAAGAATAATAAACTTTTATTTTTTTTAAGAATAAAGTAAAAAAATTCTTCCCGTCAGTGGTCTATCCACTCACCTCATAAAGGCTACCGCGGTTTCGAAACTCTATCGTTTATTCATCTTCAGGCTATTATACAAAATGTTAAATCCCTCTATCGAGGTTGTCACAAAGTCAAACAAAACATTAAAACATACGTCACAAACACTGAGCACAATTACATGTTTAAAATATTCATCATGAAATTCGGCTTGGCCAAGCTACACCTGCGACTCGTACGCCGTTACATTCCGGACTCTAAGAGTAATGTAATGACGTACGAGTCGCATGTGTAGCTTGGCTAAGCCGAATTTCATGATGAATACTTTAAACGTGTAATTGTGCTCAGTGTTTGTGACACATGTTTTAATGTTTTGTTTGACTTTGTGACGACCTTGACAAAGTTATTTAACATTTTGTATAACGGCCTGAAGATGAAACGATAGTTTTGAAACCGTGGTAGCCTTTATGAGGTGAGTGGATAGACCACTACCACAGGAAGAATAGGTCATAATCCTAATCATTTGAATATGTGGTCCGGTGGCTATGTTACAATAATGAAAATAAAAAAAAATTATATAAAACTGAAATGTTACATGTTGAAAAATTGTATATTTTATTTTACTATAATAATTTAAATAAAAGAAAAAAGTCCTTGCTTTGCCAAGATTTGTCCCTGCAGCTACTTATCCAATGATAAGTTTATTCCTGGAGTAAAGTGGCTGCAGTGCGACAGTCAGAAGTTTTCCTGCAACACTGATTACTATACCTTTAATATTTTACCCGAGTAGAGCCTTAAGAAGACTATTGGGCCTCTCTGTTTATCATGTATAACTTTGAAAGCTTTGGCTGACAGGTTCCCTTGAAAGGAGGTTAAATATGTGTTGTGTTGCCTACATTCTAAAGGCGAAGGTAAGTAGTCTAGCGTTGCATCCATCAGGAGTTGCACACCAATATTCTTGTATGAACTGCCACAAAGTACGGGAACACCTTGCTGCAGACAACATCAAAATGTTAATATATTGCTTGTATAAGTAATTAATAAATTAAGTCTAGGGTAATTTTCATATTTTAAATACAATTTTAAAGTTTAAAATTTTAACATAAGCAGATTTTAATGCTGATTATCACAGTGAAATCAGAATTTCAGAAAAAGGTTAAGACAAAAAAATAGATTTGTAAATTCACTCTCATCACCTCAGCAAGACATGCAGTGTTTTTTTTTTTTTTTTACTACAGAAAATGAAATAAACTATTCATCTGATTTTGTAAATGTTTTCATTACAAAAAATAAAGTTAAATTGTTCAAAGTAAAGTTTTTAGATAGTATAGGTTATGTTGACATCATTGTTTACAAAGTCATAACTCATTTTTCATTTATAATCAAAAAAGTAATATAAAAAGCCTTTACCATATTTTTAATAACATTTACTGACCTGTGTCAATGTGACATGTTTAATAGATCGACTGAGATGATCTTTGGTTAACTGATCAAAAGAATTCAGAGCAATAACTTCATCTGCCAGTGTGTTATCAAGGTCTGTAAGTTTGTCTATAAGCTTTTCCCTAGCTAATTTTGACTGGAACCATATTTCTCCGTCCTTTTCTGTTAATACTTGTCTAATCAGATTTTCTCCCTGTGCTCCGCTCCATGAACACTTTTCCAATGTCACTAAGTCAACCAACTCAACCAGTTTGTTACCCTCTGCAACAGAATTAACACTGAAATCCAGTCTATTACAAATAAATTACTTTTTATTTTATTTATTGTCACATTACATTTTATATGACGTAGCAAATGCAAAAACCACTGGTGACACTGTCAGAACACCTATACATTACACAACAAATACAAAACAAATATACACAAATACAGTAGACTCCCTAGTTCAGCCAACTACAAAACAAATCCTCTACTTTTTCATTATACAAAACAAACTACACTAGCCCTACTTACAACTAGAGAAAACATGGTGTTTTAATCGGCCAATTAACAAGTTTAAAATCATTACAGATAGATAAATCAATTCATGTTTATCTAAAGTTCTAAGGTTTGTAATATTTTATCCATAGTCATTATGTCTCATAAGTAAATTTCCATTTAGCACTAATTTTCGACAACAAAACATAGCAAACAGAATACACAGAAGAAAACGCAAAATACTCACATCCACACAATAACAACTGGGTACAGTGCTGTACTGCAAATAACTGATATTACTGTACTGTTCCAGTGGTAGAGAACACAGAAAGCAAGTGTTAAAGCAAAAGACAAGAACTAGTGGTGAATATCTGTCACAGTGTCACAGCTCAGCATTTGATATAAAGTAATGTGATGGCGGTGTGGTGGTGGCGGCTCAGTTGGGTATGTGACTCATGCTCAGATAGCCGGTCAACAACAAAACTACATGAATTTATCTTTCAATAAATTGTATAATTTGTGCAACGGATACAATAATGTTTTTTAGATAAAATTTTTTTTTATAACTCTTGAAAGCTGAAAAACTGTTTCTGTATTTTAATTTAATTTTCTTAATCTGAAAAAAACTCATTAAAACATTTTCTGTAAAGCTGTATGGAAACAAAAATTTGGCAGTGGAAAATGATCAAAAATTACGCACTGTTATAATTACGCAAATTGATTCTTTCTATCAAGTGCAATGAGTTGTTATTTAACAGTAAAATATTTCTTATTCTCCAGATAAAGGTCATAAAAAAATCTTGTCAAACAGCTAATGAATATAACTGAATTATTTACAAATTTTTTATATAAATAAAAATATTCAATAGTAAACCAAAATGCTTGACACAGAAAAATTACACAAATATAATGTGTAATTATATGTACATTATGTGTACATAATGTAATGTAATTAACTACATTACATACTGTTCTGGTTTACCCTAACCAAAACAGTGTATTTTAAACATAGTTGCTATATATAGTATTATAAAGCACATACATAAATTTATAGGCAAGATTCACACAAAGAAGACAATATCAAACAAGCATGGTTATTGCAATAAATCTTAATTTCGAACAGAAAATTAATTTATCTAGACTGAATACAACTGTAAACAATCGATGGAATTAATACGGACCGGGATGCCTGAAGGATGACATCATTTCGCAATAGCCTACAGTACATCAGCATTTACTGACTCGTTTTTCTATTTTTTTAGTGGTTGAGCTCAAAATATAATCATTCCATGCAACTTCCATAAAAAAACCTGATCTTTCATAAACTATAGTACAATCTGCCTAAAATGATTCACCTGTAAAACCAATACCTACAAATATTTTAAATAAATAAATAATTTCTACCCAAATGACTAATAATTTCAAATAACAAAGAAACTTGTATAAATAACCTCATTAAAATAATAATTTTAATCATAGGTTGATACCATATCTAGTGAGCAAGATGTATTTTGAATACAAATAGAACAGATTCAAGGAATCACTAACCTCTCCCTCCTTCACTATTGTTTAACTGCTGTGTTCAAAGATGCAGCAAGAATCAGTAGTAATAAATTCTTGGAACAGTAGGCCTACACTTTTATATCCAATAGTGCTCACCTACAGTACAAAAGAATACAAACAATTACTGACTATATTGGGCCATAAACAGCATAATATTATTCCTTATAGCCCTAAATTGCTTAAGTACTGAGCTGACAAATGATTAGTTAACAAATGAATCTACAGAATATAGTCTATAGTCATTAATCTCACTACAGTCATCACTCTATAATTTGCACCTCTAAAATTCATAAAACTCTTTAATTCGTACTGAGATGCTGGACCCTGGAAAAACTCCCAATAAATCATACAAAGCATTTTGGTCCCTTCCTTATTTTGTACTGTGGAAGCTCGATGTCCACTTTATAATTTGTACTCGGCCAAGTCTTGTACTGGATAGATTTCTTGTATATACTGTGTAGGCACAATCCTGTTTACTTTTTGAGTCATAAATCTGTACTGTAATTAACGACTATATAACCCATGCATTTCAAACACATTTACTTACTGATAAAATCTGTTATTATGAAATGAAAAAGCAATGAAATGTCATCAGAATGTCAGGTGTCAGTGTTACAGAACTGATGCACAAATAAACGGTGTATTCAACAGAACCGTGTTCAACAGAAACGACACTGTACTTGGCTACACAAACTAAATGGAGTGAAAGAAAAGATGATATAGATAAAACAAGAAGATAAATCACTTAGATGATAAATGATAATAGAGGCTTATTTACTGTATGGTGTTGTCAGTTCTTAATGAAAATATTCAGGTGCAATATCGTTTATGAAGAGCTGTTGTTCCTTGCTATTTATAATAACGAGTGCATCAAAATATAAGTCTCCTTATCTCGCGGACATTAAAAAAAAAAAATGAACATCTTATTCTTTATCGATAATTGCTTGGTATACAAAAACATTCAACCCATGAGTAATGTTAAAGTTGAATTTTTAGCACCAAACACAACCTTAAGATTTCAGTCCTTTGACCAAGGAATTATGCAAAATTTCAAGAATTTTCTTTCTTCAACGTTTTCCTTTTTAATCGACCTCTACGTTTTGAACTCTCTATATTTCAACACCCTTAATAATTCACATTTTTTCCTGGTTCCTTCAAGTAAAAATTATTGAGTGCCAACTACATGTTTTAGGAAGAAAGTAAAGCAATGTTTTGTTTTAAACATAAAACACTAACAAAGGTGAAGAAATGTTCCAGAACTGCAAGGTGAGAGACAGTGCATAATATTCTTTATTATTTATTGCAAGTAGATAAAGTGTAACTGGAAATTATAATTTATTTAAAAAATCATTGAAGCCATTTTTAAAAAGTAATAAATAAATTTTTATCAAAATCTTGAGAGAGAATAACAATAAAGGCAGAGAATACACAACAAATAACCTCCTGTCATTGTTTTAACCCCTCCCCCTACATGAACTGCTTTACACATAAGTACAAACATGCTGTTTATATTCAAAATGCCCCTACATCAGCCTGGATTTCTTTATAAAAACAAAAATAGTGTGATGGAATGTTTAATAAATACAAAACTTTGTTGTTGAAGTAATTTCCTTTTGGCATTAATACAAATAACCTCATTTTGTTAACATCTAATTATTTGTGAAATATACTTTACCATTTAAGGAATGTTCAAGTGTTTTTGAACAAGTGCTAGAACTAAGCACATAGGCATTCTTTTCCTACGAGAACATGGACCATACAGGTAATCACACTGATCTAAGTTACCACTTATTCATCATCAAAAAAGACCCAAACTTTCCAAAAAGAAAAAGAGATCACCTATTCCTGTGTGTTGCCTGTGATCCAGGATCTAGAAAATTCATTTTACTTTACCAGAATAAAGACTCTCATTGGTAAAACAAACTAATTTGGCCAAATGCAACAAAATATGAGTTTACAAAATTTTATGCATTATATACTACTTTTTACTAAATTCTTTTAGACATTTTTACACTGGATGAAGTCAATACAGTTAATTCCACAATGGTCCAAGCTACTGAACGAAAGTGGCACACTTACCAACTTGCTCAAAAAACCTGAAACTAATCAAATGCCTTTAGTTTTGATAATCCAGTATTAAACTGAATGTGTATGGACCCCTGCATATTAATCTAGTTTTTACTCACAATTCAAATGAGCCCTAGATGTTCTGCAAAAAACATGTTTTTGCTACACTGGTACTACATTTTGTAAAATTAAGTAAATATTTTATGGCAATGTGTTCCAATTAAGACAGATTTAACAGTACATGATAAGTACAGGTTTTTTTTATTAGATTAAGAAGTTGATGGAATTTTTATGACTAAGTGGCTTTTACATATTGCAACTTATTTTTTAAAATAGCACAAAATTCTATTAATTAATCACAAAGAAGTGTAAGAGTATAAAACTATGAAAGTTTTAGATTTTTGAAAGACCTCTGATGTAGGGCATATTATAGCATCTATTACAATACCTACGTTACCAGTGGAATTTCATTAATAACAAGCAATAACTTGAGTAATAAAATCTATAATTTCTTGTTTCAACTCAAAATTCAAACTCAATGAAAACTATATCAAAAATTGGCTTTAAAAGCATATATCAAAGAGGTAAAACATTCTATTCTCACAACAGTTGGAGAATAGAGCAAACAAGGATTAGTCTTCTAGTTTTTAAAAACTTTTCCTACATGTATTTAACATTACCTATAACCTAACGGAATTATAAATAAAAATGAAAAACTAACTTGTAATAGGCAGTTGAATTGGCAGAGGTGTAATATTCAGTTTTGATTGGAGTGTGTTTAAGGCATTGCTTAAACTGGCATCGGACCTGTCCATCTTATTGTTATACACAATGCGAGGTAATTGGTATCTATCTGCTTGCCTCCATACAGTGACAGTCTGAGCTTCTACACCTGTTTAAACATTAATTGAATCTACATATAGTAAAATAACAATACAATCTGACTTTTCCAATGATTTTTAAAGTTTTTAGTATTATACAGTACTAAGATTTGAAAGTCATAAAATGAGTACATTTTTATTAGTTTTTTTTTTTTTTGTAATGAGATCAGCGTTAACAATAACGATAAAAGAACAGCAGTAAATGTGGCTAGAACTAACAACCTTCTATTGACCTGTGCCTTAGCCACATCCTACAACAAGCCCTTTTTTAAAACACAAAAGGGTGTGCAGAAATTCTTGCACAGAATTAAATCATTCTTGAACCACGTTTTTTCAAAATCTTGACAACGAAAAAAACAGAGAAGGTAAACTGTTCTCCTTTTTTTACTGTAAGAGATTAAAAAAACTTCTGTCCTTTCCTCCTATTTACGTAAAAAGTTGATTGGATCATTCATTTAAGAAGTAATACAAATGCAGCAGATTACAAAAGCAAAAATGAATTATTTATTTTACAAATTGAAAATATATCAATTTAAACAAAAACATTAAATCTTATGATTTACTTAGAAATTTTTCTTTCCAGACTTTATGCCTGCAAAAACATCAGTAACAAGTGAAAAGCCTAGTTTTTTAGCTATTCCATTTTCAATTGACAGCAAGGCTAAAACCCTCTCACCATGTTCTGCTTCTTAGCAATATATCCCCGCAGGGGGTGCAGACTAGCTGCACCTATTGAGAGGATTTAGATGTCCCTCGCAGTACCCTAGTCTAACATACACTTACACTTACACTTTAACACTTTACACTCACACTTACATTTAGGGAGGCGATAATAGCCTTAATGTGCTTTTCGCTGTAAAAAAAAATCTTAGCAATATAGCTATCCCTCTGTTTATATGAATTCTCCAGTTTGTTGTTGTTTTGCTTCCCAAGCCTTAATAAGAAAAAACCAACACGAAATCTCCATATTAAAATATAGTAAATCCTTGATAATCTGAACATTTGATAATCCAAACCCAACACAGGCATAAATAATTTTAGCTACAGTAGCGGAAAATATTGCACTAATTTGTGCAAGGGCTTTGCATTGGGAGAACAGCCATTTCAAAACATCTGAATAAGCTGTGTTAAAATACAATAACCAGTACAAAACTAAAAGTAGTAAACAAATTTCAAAATGTTATGAAATTATAAATGTTTATTATTCGTAGGAATTATACTATTAGGCAAAAAAATTATAAGTACAATTTTCTCGAACTAACTAAAAAACTTTTTTTGAATGATACTCTTAAATTTAGTATCTCTTTTTTCTATCAGAGTGGACTGGTTGATTATAGCGTTGCACGTGCCGCAATGTTAAGACACAGTGTATGTTGCTTGGCACTGCTTTGTATTCACAAAGACAGTTGCACAATTCCAGTATCTCCTATCGACGATACATGACATCACAAATTACACAAAGATTTACCTAACTAACCGTAACCTAAAATATAAGTAGCACTTTTAATATTGAAAGCAAGACATTATATGAATACTGCTGTCTAATCATCAAACTACAAGATCTTTAGACTTACATTTTCTCAGAAATGAGCCTACTTTGCTAACCATATATTTCCACCACAACAACATTTTTTAAATAATATTCTAATGTGTTAAATAAAAGGATTTTGCTGACATTTTTTGGTAATAGTTTTTAGACCTATTATTTCTCAATCCCATTTTAGTATATTACTGTATAATTAATGCTGTTATTAAACTATACTTATATTTATTTATGATTGATAATTCAAATGAATTTCATAATCAGAACTACCATCAGTCCCAATTATTTCAAATTAGCAAGGTTCAACTGTAGTGTTTGTGTTACAATTCCAACACTATTGGAAACATTTGTGGACATTTTAAAAAATATTTATTAGTGGCGGCTCTTGAGCTCAAAATGACCTCAAATCCTTTTTTCTTGAAATTTATTATTTTTTGAGAGGATCCCGAGACAAGACCCTGGCAGCTATGCCATTGAACTCAGATCTCTTCCTCTTCAGTCTTGCATAAATGTCTTAGGGTTTTTAAAATAACAAAAACAGTTCTCATCTTGTGCAAAACAAAAAACAAAAGTCTCATCTTGTGCTCATAACTTTTTGATAGACTATAAGTAAAAACTGAAAAATTAATGTAGTTGGGCACAAAAAAATGTTTAGACTGAAGTGAGTTGATTCTCAATTTGATGAAATTAAATTGCATCAACCATAAAATGATATTACGTACATAAGTAGTAATAAAATGCCGGTTCTGACTCACTTCCCTCCTCCCCACTCTTGCCTCCCCTCCATAACCCCACCATCACATGACCCCAATTAACTCCAATTTAACGCCTAATTGACCTCCAATAATGCCCTGATAATCCCCTGATAACCGCCGATAACCGTAGTTGATCTTTATTAAAAAGCAATCAAGATAGGCACCAGTCGTGTGGCATTCACGCACCTCTGTCTGGATTGTCTTCCTGGCGGCCCATTCCCACCTGTAGCATTTTCAACTCCCGATTTCAACAGCTCATGCTTTCAACTTCCTTTTCGACGGCTTGCGATTTCAACTTTTTTTTAACTTCCAATTTCAATTTCTTTTTCAACGAGAATTTATGCTTTTCATTTTACGAGAGTATCTCGCCCGGTCCAGACCTTCGTTGAGTTGAACTAATGTTATTGCCAATAAGTTTATTTCACTTGTGTTAGAAAAATTGAAGACATTGAAAAATTAGAATTACCAGTATCAGTGAAAACTTTTTTGAAAAAGATTTTTAAATCAACTTGGATGAACCTAAATTATATCAAAGATTTTGGTTATTCTTTTGTGGATTTTAATAATACACAATGTATTACTCATTTGGATGTTTTAATTATTACAAACAATGTAATTGATTTTTCAAAAGCGCCAAAACAAATATTTAGAAAATTTTCTTATAGAGATCAACCTAGGTTCTTGTGTTATGAATATTATTTGTAAAATTGTGTTTAAAGAAGACTTCAAAATTTGGAAAATTGGACTTGATTTTCAACACGATTTAATTACAAATGCAGATCCGTTTTCAAAAATAATAAAAGAAAATAATAACTGGTGTGATAAATGTGTTTTTTCACCTTTATTCCAGATTTTGATATAATTGAACCGGGCAGATATATACCCATTTACGACTTGGCGATCTACAAGTTTGTAAAGGTTATTTAAGGACTAAGCAGAAATTAAAAAAAGCAAGAGAAATATGCCAGTAATACTTTTTCATTTTGAATATGTGTACATATTTGCTTGTCTGTTTTTTGTAATAAAGAACATTGTTTAAATTATCTTTCAAAGAAAAATTGCGCAAGAGACATGCAACTCTAACATTAACCTTCGCACATGCTTTATGAAATATCAATTTTGTACAATCATCACTAAGAAGCGTATGTATGATATCACATATTTTTTTCCGGGTAATGGTCAAGGAATCCAAAATTCAGTAAGTACATTATCATAATCAAACCTAATTTCATTAAGATGCATTAGTGGCAATGGCAAACCTCTAAATATAAACAAAATAAATATCATTATTGTAACATAGCCACCGGACCACATATTCAAATGATTAGGATTATATACCTATTCTTCCCGTCAGTGGTCTATCAACTCACCTCATAAAGGCTACCGCGGTTTCGAAAATTTATAGTTTCATCTTCAGGCCATACAAAATGTTAAATCCCTCTGTCGAGGTCGTTACAAAGTCAAACAAAACATTAAAACGTACATCACAAATACTAAGCACAATTACACATTTAAAACATTCGTTTCTTTTTTTTTAGTTAAAAAAAATTTAGGGCAGTCCGAAATGTAACGACGTACGAGTCGCATGTGTAGCTTGGCTAAGCCGAATTTCATGACGAATATTTTAAATGTGTAATTGTGCTTAGTGTTTGTGATGTACGTTTTAATGTTTTGTTTGACTTTGTGACGACCTCAACAGAGGAATTTAACATTTTGTATGGCCTGAAGATGAAACTATAAAGTTTCGAAACCGCGGTAGCCTTTATGAGGTGAGTTGATAGATCACTGACGGGAAGAATAGGTATATAATCCTAATCATCAAAATAAATACAAGCCAAAAATGGTCATAGTATTTTTCAAATTTCAAAAACGTGTTATTCAAACTCCTTTCGCATGATGTTACAATACTACATGCAAAGTTGCACTTAGTTACTTTTCTGCAAGTGCTGCAGTAATTGAACGTTTGTTTCATGTACATTAAATTTGTTAGCATAATAAGCATAATTTAAAAAAACATTCTTTTTAGTTTTCCAAGCAATATTTTTGACAAGTCATGCTCAGTATATAAACTATTTACATAGGACTTAACTTTTGTATTTTCATATTTTCCATATTTTGTAAAAAAATGAGAATCAAAATATTCTTCTATAAAACAACCTTTTATGCTCTCATGTCTAACATTTTCTTATATTTAATAATTCTATGAGAAATAGATCTAGTAGAAATTAAAACATTTAAAATGATTTGATTTAGAGATTGTGTTAATAGATCAGAAACATTAAATTTCTCAGTTCTTAATTCAACTACAAAAGTATCTACAACACTTTTTAAAACGTTCATAATTTGATATTATAAACAAACGAAGAAATCTGTAAAATAAAAAAAAAATTAAATGAGAAATTTAATTAGCAGAATAAATTTAAATTATAATTTATAATACTTACATTCCAGTTGAGCCAAAACCGCTAATATTTCTTTGCGTTATATCTACAGTTTGAATTTCTTCAAGTTCAGGATAGGAAAATTTTTTCACATATCAACTGAGCTACTCTATTTCCTTCTTTTATAATAAAATCAGTGTCTGAATGATTACAAAGTAAAAGTTGAACATTTTCATGATAATCACTAACAATTACCCCAGCACCTACATTAATGAAATAATTTAATGCTAAACCTGAACGAGGAGCTATTCTCCCAAAACAATCATGAGGATAACAATCAACTAATACTAAGTCTGTTTTTATCAATTGCTTATTATGCTTAGGAACAACAGCATCATATGCGCTAAAAAATCATATCCGTCAGCCGAAGTTGACATTTTTACTGCAGTTTTTAAGCATTACCAGCCAGTTTCATAAAACAAAGATTCTCATTATTTAAACTCATTTTTAAAAAAGAATTACCTTAAAATTTAAGCAAGCTGTCTTTAAATTTGTATTTTTTTTTTTTTTTTTTTTTTAACGTCTGACTATTGTTCACACTTGGGCTAGTGCAGACGATGGGATGATTTATAGCATATGAAAATACCAAGCCCTGGCCGGGTATCGAACCCGGGTCCTCGGGGTGAAAGCCCAGTATGCTATCAACTAGGCCACCGAGGCAGCTCTGAATTTATAATGATGATAACGAAGATGTACTCTGTTACTTTTTGAATCTGTAAGTAACAAAAAATAAATACTTAATTTAAAAAATAAACAGAAATTATTATCAAAATATGTATTTTAAAAAAATCGGAATTACCTGATATTTTTTAGTAATTGTTTCAACGAAACGTCTCAAAAGTTGTATGAAATTGTGAAATGCTCAATTCAACGGAACGTCTTAAAAGTTGTATAAAATTGTGAAACTGTAACAAGAAAAAAATTTAGTTTCTTAAATTTTTAGAAAATTGTTCTTTTTAGATTTCTTTAAAACTTAAAACACATACCTAGTAATTAATAACAGAAGTCTTCAATTTCTTGAATAATAGAAGTCTAAAGAAAAGAAGAGAAACTTGCACAAGCAAAGCCAAATGATAATATCCAACCTTAAATGGGCGAGTATATATACCAGCTGACCATTGGCGTCATTAGCCATGAGAAAGATTAGAAAACACATGCGTTCTTAGTTGCATTATTCTTGCACTTTATCCAGAAAAAAACATGCAATATCATACCACGACAAAAGATTAAAAAACACATGAATTCCTAGATGCATTTTCCTTGACCATTACCCGGAAAAAAATATGTGATAGTTGCAACAGAGATTGTAAAAAACTCTGGGTGATGTTTTTGTATTGTTTATTTTCTTTTAATTTAGTATCTAAGCTGAAATATCTTTTTTCTGTGTTTCTTGAAATTTTGACAGCTACATATATAATACCTGCTGACCCATCCAGGACTACAACTGCTCCATCTATGACACTGAGTGATTGTTCCACTTCCATTGTAAAGTCTATGTGTCCAGGCGTATCTACTAGGTTTATACGGTGTCCTCGCCAAGGAAACGTTACAGCTGCAGATGTAATGGTTATTCCTGTACAACAGATATTTTAATATTTTATTCATAATAATTAGCTTAAATCCTTACAATATGCCATAAAAAATTGGCGATATAGCTAAGCCATCGGCCACTCTGTTGAGTCTGAACTGCCAAGCTCTGTCATAAATTTGAGATGCAATTAAAGTATGCCATAAAGTATACAAAAGTTAATATAAAAAATATTTTAAATTCCCAGGTTAGACCTAAATGAAAGAAAACAACAAAATATTGACTTTGATAAAGTTACAGATAAGAGGAATATGATAGCTGAGATATGTTCATCATGTGGAAATCAAGATGATCCATCATAAGGATTAAGTCAGAGGAAGACCCTGGAAAAGTGACCAAGCTGTAAGAAAATACAAGGAAGGATCATCACTATCTATGACATGAATAGATAATGTTAAAGATAATGTTTACAGGATGGGTGTGAGAAAAAGATAAAAGTTTCATTAGGGAAATGGCCCCTTACTCCCCACTGTGGTGATGGAGATACTTCAGACATTATAGCAAATAGGCTACAAGTAAATGAAATGTTATAATATTTAAATCCTAAAAATATTTAAAACAAATTGTTACCAATGAAACAATGAAATACCAAACACTACCTAAAAATAAATTTACAAACAATAATTAAATTTGAAAGTGTCTAAAAAAATTACCTCTATTCCTTTCTTGAGGCAAATAATCAGTGACAGTATTTCCATGATGAACTTCTCCCATATTTCTTATAATTCCAGAATAAAACAGCATTCTCTCTGTAGTAGTAGTTTTTCCTTTAAAATACATTAAACATTTAAAGGTATTAAATATATTATGTGAGAAAGTAGCCTTATGTATATGTTTTTGCAACATTTTTTTTTTATTTTTATGAAAATATTAAAGTTAAATTAATTATGATTTGCATTATTTGACATTCTTTTCAATATTTTAAGAAATATTAAGAATAATATTAACATCTCTCATTGGACCATAATAAATTTAATAAAAATACAGCAGTCACCAATTACAGTGATCACATTGAGGATTGCATGTTTTGAACAAAATTAAGGACAGATTGGAAAACATGACTCATGCTTGATATCCTAGGCACCAGCTAGCATCATGCTCCGCAATTCCAATCCGCTTAAC
This sequence comes from Callitettix versicolor, assembly GCA_022606455.1. Taxonomy (NCBI): domain Eukaryota; kingdom Metazoa; phylum Arthropoda; class Insecta; order Hemiptera; family Cercopidae; genus Callitettix; species Callitettix versicolor. Next base: position 71,177,673 of record CM040188.1, on the reverse strand, counting down.
ATTCTTCATTTATAAAACCCACAATGCCTACATTCTTTATAAAATACATTTAGACGCATTTTAAAGTCATTTTTATACAACAGGTTAAGTTTTTTACATACTGTATTATTGTTATAAATAGAATAGTACAATAGTATTAAAAAAATTTTACATAGAAATACAGTACATGAATGCATTTGTATAGTACAATGGTCTTGTAATTTCAAATTGATAGGCCTAGTAGTTATACGGTATTTTGAAAGATATCGACCAAAATAGCCCTATCTGAACCACAACTAAATGAGCTAACAAGTGAAGCCCAAATATCCAGCATATTTTTTTCGGTAATTTTACTGGAAGTTGTTTACTTGCCTATGTATGCCTTTCTTTACCTATCCAGGCAGGAAGATTAATTACTAGTCTTTGTTGTATATCTACTGTTCCATAAATTAAGTAGATAAATAAATCAGGAATGTTATAATAAATTTAAAACATTATAATAATCATCTCAGTTATCTGTGATAATGGTCAGGATAGGTATCAAGAATAAAAATTAAATAATGTAAAAATCACAGTTTTTGAAAATCCGATTAATACATGAGTTGGTTTAATCACATTAGTAATGGCAATGCATCATTCAACTTCCGTTTATTCAATGTAGTTGAATAAAAATATATTAAAACTACATCTATACATGTATCAGTTCTTTTACCTGATACAGAAAACAAAATTTTGAATAAAATATTTAATTAATCAAATTGAGTTCTGAACATAAATGTTAACAGTCTTCCTTCCATAACACCATTAATTTTAAATAAATTTAGGCAACAATTAATTTTGAAGGTATAATTTGTGAAATATGGAAAATTCCTAACCTGCATCTATATGAGCTAGTATTCCAATATTTCGGATTTTTGATGTTTCTGTCTTACTGCAAGATTGCAATGATTTATTTAAACAACTTGAAGTTGAAATTCTTTTCATTAATCGTCGCAAATCTCTTTGCGCCATTTTAGACACTCTTCTTAATTTAATCATTCTGAAATAAAAAAGAAAACAAATAAATCATCAAATCACTAGAAGTTTGTACACTTTCTGGTCTTACAAATAAACAAGCATTCAAATTTGTATGGACTATGATTGGAAAATTTTAACAATGGTCTTGTAATTTCAAACTGATAGGCCTAGTAGTTATACGGTATTTTGAAAGACATCCACCAAAATAGCCTTATCTGAACCACAACTAAATGAGCTAACAAGTGAAGCCCAAATATCCAGCATATTTTTTCGGTAATTTTACTGGAAGTTGTTTACTTGCCTATGTATGCCTTTCTTTACATTAACCTATCCAGGCGGGAAGATTAATTACTAGTCTTTGTTGTATATCTACTGTTCCATAAATTAAGTTTTATAATGCAATATAAACAATCCCTAACTTCAATACACAGTTACTAGGTAGGAAGACATGTGGATGTAATTGCGCTATGAAATACTGTACCGTGAAAAAATAGGAAATTTATTGTTGACAGGTGAACATTTATTTTTGTTAAGCCTACGCTTTAGCAATTTGGTCAAAAAGACATATTTTTATTAATTTTTGAATATTATTGTACAGCTTAGGCAAAAACAAATAAATAGTATTAAAATGACAATAAAATATGTTTTCCTAATGAAAAACTAAATCATTAATTAATATTGATGTTCCATAATTTTTTTTATCGATTTTTTTAAAATATACAGCTGTGTCTCCAATGTCTAACATTTAAAGTATCAATCAAGTGTCAATCACAGTGTAAATTTATGCCCATACCTATGAATACACATAACTTTTGTCTCATGTTTTATTGCCACAGAAACTTACGGAAAATTTGAACTTTTAAATTTGCCTATGTAGCCTATTTAGAATGTAACAGACAATAACAAAAGTGGTTTTTCTTTTAATTGATTTTCCAAAACACTATTACATGCTCAAAAGTAATAATTCAAAATATAAAAGCGTGGTGTGATAAAAATCTTAATAAAAGTGATCCGTATAACCTCAAAATTGTGCAAAAGTAGGTAACATGTTTTTATCCTTTTTTTAAATACTCAATGTCCTAACTAACATGGTTATTAGGTCGTAAACCTAACATGGTTTTTTATAAAAAATACTCAATAACCTGACACGGCTATTGGGTGAAAAACATATTTAATTAAACTAGTTACAGGAAACATGTTTTTGATCACTAAAACAACAAAAAAACTTTTTTTTATTTTATTACAATATCAGCCGTTAACCGGGGTACCACTGTATAAGCAAAGAATTCACCAATTCTACAAAGCAGCAGCTGCAATATATCCGCCACAATAACATTTATTACTAGGTTAGTAACTACTTTAAACAGGGTCTTCATCCATCATCCGTGTCAGTTAGGTTCATCATGCAACAGCCGTGTCAGTTACGCTATGGAGTATTAAAGGTTTTTTTCACCCAATACCGTGTTAGGCCTAACAACCGTGTCAGTTAGATTATGGAGTACTTCTTTTTTTAAAATAAGGTTTTTTATCTCCAAAGAAATTGTGTTGGACATATTTTTATCATTTTACCCATCTATAAAATGTTACCGACTTTCGTGAGGTTTCCACACTTTAATATTTTGGATTATTGCTTTTGGACATGTAATAAAGCGTTTTAGTAAAAAAATAACGAAAAATCCAGGACAGGCTACACAACATAATTACCAAAATGACCTAGAGTCGTATGTAATTTTAAAAAAAAATATTTTCTGTGGTTGAATGTGTTCATTAGATAATAAGGCATAAAAAACAAAAAATATTTAAAAAAGTATTTGGAAAAAAAACAACCTACACTGCAGAAATACTTCTTTTGTTGGGCCCCATAGCCACAAATAAAAATTTACCAAGCCCTATCCATAAAAAAATCTATCATTCTTACAGTCAAAATCAAATATTCTTGCTTGCATCGCTAGGATTGCATAAATACTGTATTACAATTTTTAATATTACAGATAGTCTACTGTACTGACCTGACTAGCCTACTGTGAAGTCTACTGACTGAAACAAAGATTATGAAATGAACTAAATATGAAAAATCTAACAAGCTGAATCAAAACGACTGACACTCAACTACTGCATTACTGAGCTATTGCGGAACCTTAAAATATTGTTTTGTTACTGTTAACATCAAATCAGAATGTCCATCGACATTCAATCTCAAATATCAAATTAAAAAAACATCTGATAAACGCAAAGCATCTGTGGGGATCACCCACAGATTATATAGGCTCTTCTTGTCCTTCACGAACCAAAGATTATAGCCATATTTCAGACTTAGTCTTCGATAATAATAATCATAATCATAAATAAAGATAATCATAATCTTAATAAGGATAGCAATTATAATCTTCTATTATCTGTGATTACAGACAGGTAATTTAATTACCTAGCATGTTTGATTATTTTATTTTTTATATAGTACGTATATTTTTATATAGTCTAGAGTTTAATGACAGATTCAAGAATAATATCCAGATAAAAAACTGAAAAGCATACGTAAGTTAGATACAGTAGTATGTAACTGAATTCGTTGTCCTGTACGTCCTAAGTAAAAAAATATGTCATCTTCAATTATTTCAAAAGTGTACTGCAACTTCTAGGAAAATGTATACAATCAGGCTACTACCATAGAAATTTACTAACTACTGAGCAAGTTAAAGGGTAATGGTTTGGTTGTAATGGGTGCCACGGTACTGTGTGTGGTGTGCTTGGAAACGAAGAACTGGATAGACTACTGTAGTTGGATTGGCTGACAACTGAGACCACAGATCCTTTAAGACGTTTGTCGTTGAGTGCTAGTCTGGGTAATTGTAACAAGGCTCTATGAGATATGGTTAAATATCCATCTTCATGAGGGAAATAGTGTAATTCGTATTCAGTATTAGAAACACCAAATGATCTGAAGGTGTTTAAAGATATTCTTCAGTCAATTTCCACGTTTGCATTAAAGGCAAGAATTGGAAGTGATGCAATCATATATTTTCCGTTTTGGATTTATGGAATCCCTGTCTGTTTGATTTGCGAGAAACAAGAAGAGCTCTGGAGGATTTTTTCAGTGTTCCAGACAAAACTTTCTCAGAAGTGAGTTGAAGACAATACTAAACTGGTTACCAACTTTTCAAAAAAATTTTTAATAATACTTTTTTGAAGTTGGCCGCCCTTGTAAATGATAGATACCAGTATAGTTGGGATTACTTGATGTCAGATACAAAAACAAGCAGTAAGTTTACCTTACATACCAAAAAGGTTTGGCCTGCAATATTAATGTGCTAAATTATTTTCGTGCTAAAATTTGTTGACTATCTTTAGTCAGTGAAATTTCATTTCTGTTTAGACAATAAAACAAATATTTTATTACAACCACTCTTTGACTGGTAACTTGACTAGTAAGTGACTGAGTAATATAAAGGAACTTTGATTAAAAGACGTTTACTAAGGGAATGCCCATGAAGGTTGTCCCATCTTACCTGGTGTTGACATGTAATCCACCCATTAATATCGGACCTGAGCCGGCATTAGAGATTTCTCTGTCGTTGGCCAGGTCCGCTATTAATGGGTGGATTACATGTCAACACAAGGTAAGATGGGACAACCTTCATGGGCATTCCCATAGTAAACGTTTCTTATCCAAAGTTCCTTCTGGAGGAATCAAAGGGCAGCAGATGTCCTGGGCAGAGCACAACTCAGGAAGATCATGGGGCTCATAACAGGGCACTGTGGTCTGAGGGTGCACATGAACAGGATAGGTGTTTACCACGGAGAAACCGTGTGTAGATTGTGCAGGAAGGAGGAGGAAATTGCAGGTCACATAATTTACGATTGTGAGGCTCTTGCTAGTAGGAGGGTAGGGGTTTTTGGTTTTCAACACCCTAGGGATCTTCAGCAGCAACACCCTAGGGATCTTCAGCAGAATGAGCTAGTCAGTGGGTTGTTGAAACTTATTAGAGGCACCAATCTGCTGAACTAGGTATTTTAAGAGGTAAGTTGCACAATAGGTCAATTGAACGCAGTGCCTGGGGTTGAACAACTCCCTTCCTCTGGAATATAAATAAGAACTTATTATTATAAAATATTTCCTAAGCTTATTGTTAAACTATCCTTTATATTACTTGGCCATAGATTATGCATATGACTACAAGTATATTGTAAGTGTACAATTGTACACAATAATAATAATTGTATATTATTGTACATTATCAAAGCATTGTATATTACGTAACGGTATCTGAATTAGTATGTATCTTATACAATGGTCCTTAAACAGTTTAACAATAAATAAACAAGTTAATGGTTCTGTAAAACCCTTGAGGGAACCTAACGTAAAATAAATGTAGCATATTTTAATATAATATAATGACTATACTGATATTGTAGATATTTTGTATTGTTTAGGATGACAAAGGCCTGCATCACTGAAGTTACTAAAACAGCCTTAATATTATTATTAAGATATCTGCAATGGGAATTTAATTTTCAGCCCCATTCTCTATATAGGAGATGTTATGAAGTATATATATGTATAGTATATAGTGCCTGTTGAATATTAAATATTTATTGTTTTTATGCCTATTTTCTATCCCCATTTTAATAAAAATGTTTTCAAGAGAGTAAGAAGAAAGTACTGTATTTATTTTAAACAAATGCCATCTATAACTGTTTTCAATTCTATTCAACAAAGACATTTAAATTTAAATTATTATTGAAACATGTAAAACATAGTTCGTTTTTTAGACTACAATCAAAATTTTAGTTTTGTATTTAAATTCTACATTTGAAATAACGTTTAAAAATGGTAAGTTATGTAATTGGTTACTGTATTAATTGTTTTTAAAGATAAAGAAATGTAATGTTATTTAGCTTTATAATGTGCAAAATTTGGCCTATTAACATACGTTTTAATGTAGGTATTGCTATTAATAATTTTAAATTCACCCTACAAACACATTTAAATATTTTCTTTTTAATGAATAGAATTACAAAATAATAATTATTACATGATTTTTGTAAGTAAAAATATTACACCTATCTAATAGCCCATACAGATATGATTTGTATATTAACCTACCTAATAGCCCTGTTAGTTAATAGATATGATTTGACTGGTTTTTAGCCATTATGACTAGATCTGTAATTATTGCCTTTTTGTTAACTACAAAAGGTCTACAGAAAGACCTTATTATTATAAAGACTTTATTAATTATAAAGGGTCTACAGAAAGACTGACAATCTGCCCAATATATTTAACCTAGACCTATATTAACTCTGCTATATTTTTTTTTTTTTCATTTCTAATTACTTATGAAATTAACATTTTTACTGAAATTTAATAAAGGAATATTTTATTGTTTTATCCCAGTACATATTACGCTAGTACTACAGTCATACACCCAATCATAAGCTACACAGAACTAATGCTATATTTTTTATAAATCTACTTAAAATTTTCTGTTTTAATGACAAACAAAACTCTTTTAAAATATTTCTGTAAGTTAAAGGCTAACCAAGTTTAATTATTTTTTTCAATTTGAAGCTTTAACTATGTGGAAGTTTAACACATGGAAGTTTATAAAATATATATGTTTGTTTTTTGTTTGAAATTAAAAAATAATGCTGAGATGTCTGTAGTTGTTATGTTGTTAATTAATAACATTTACCAGAGGGCCCATGCAAAATTTCTGAAAGATTTAAGTAGGACAGCTTTTTGAATAATTATTTAATTTTTTTAATGGATACAAACATGTTAGTTGATATAGTTACTTTTGAAAAGGCTACATACAATAGTCCGTGAGTAAATACAATCCTGCTCTTTGAAGTGTTTGTCCCTACAACTTGTTTATAATGATAGCAAATGCAATTGTAATAGGTAACTGTCTTCTAGTCAACTGAAATGGCATGCTTGATAACCTCTAACAATTTTGACATTTTTATTATACTCCGTATTAACAACAGATAAATGCACGATGAAAGGAGAAACCGTAAATATATTTGAGTAAACATAGTGTCCAAAATATGTGTTTGGTATTCAAAATGCTTGTTTTGGTTTGTAAGACTGGCAGGGATAGGGTACTGTCAGTTTGGCTATATAACTGAAGTTTATGACTTTAAGTTTTATTATCGGCGAAGATAACCTTAATGGTTTTTCGCCAGAAAAAAATTAAGTTTTGTGACTTTTAAGTAAATACTGAAATTGTTCTAAGCACATTATGCAAAATGTGACATTTGTAATGGGATTGTCTATTCGAGATTAATAAGTTACCTTTATAAAATATTGTCTGATTTATGATGCTACGTATACTCATCCCAGATGCCGTTTTGCCTGACAGTTAAAAATGTCTTCTATGTTAAAATTTTCCACAAACAGTAAGTTCTAGCACAAAATTATTTTGCAATGTCAGAAGCTAGTTAAAAAATCTTTCTAAATATATTTTATTTTTGCCTGTACGAGTAGTACGTGCTGAGAAAAAAGGATGTTGACTTGAGAAATAATATATATGATTGAATATTTTACAGTTATTACAAGCTCATCATTCATTTTTGAGCTTAGATATTTTTTTTATAACATTAGCTCAAAATATTAAAATAGCTGTTTAGGATATAATTAAAAGTTATTATACCAATAGCATGATAACTAGAGAATACATCTCTGAGAATTATGTATCAAAATTGCATCAGTATAATATTAATGCAATATTGTGTAACAACAATAAACAAATGTTGTTTGTTACAACTCTTACATTAAACAACAATAAAAAATACAAGCTATGAATAACAAAAAGAGCCTATCATAATTAAATATCTTAAGGTATCCTCATATGCAACACTAAGTTCTTTTTCATTAGACACTGCAACCAAAAGATTAAAAAAACTATAATAAATTAATATTTTTTTCAAAATCAACTTATTCTGACTAATTTTAATGTTTTCAATTTTGAATACTAACTACAAAAATTTGAACAGTTTTTGTGATTATTATTATTTCTTATATATAAACCTAATCCATTTTTTTAAATCAGTGATTCAAACTTCATTTCTTCAATAATTCGTAGTGAAATTTTAAATAGATACTTAGTTAACTTACATTTAAAAATCTAGGGAAGCAGTTTAAAAATATATATGCCATCCATTTTATTTTAAGGATTAATTATAAGGGTGTTAAATAACAATTTTTGAATTTCAATTAAGGATTTATTGTATTCATAGTTTTTCTCTTTCTGGTAATATGAGTGAAAATTCCAGCCACTTTACCTGAATGCCTGTCCTTATCCCTCACCTTTTTTTATTTATTCACTTGCCTGTGACACTTATTCATGTGTTTTTCAATATTTTTGAAGCCCACTCCACTCAATTAATTGTTTTAAGGTATTTAGAAATTTTAACCTGCTATCAGACCATAAACTTAATGTTTGCCATCCTTTTTTTTATAAAACTCATTATTATACTATGTATTTCAAGGATTACAAAAGTGCATGTCTTTTAAGATAAATTTCACTGTGTACTGAATATCATTTACTTTTTTAAGTTCCACAATTTTATTGATTAGACATCTTCAGTTAATCCAAAATATTTTCTTAAAAGCAAAAATACACTATATTACATTATACTTACTTAATGATCCAAACTGGATCTAATCATAATATACTCTATTTATTTGTGTAAGAATATTGTATTTTTTTTGTTTTTTTTCAAATAACAAATATATGAAGTACTAAATACAAATATGTGATATTTAGATTTTTAATGAACTAGAACATACATATATATTATTTTGTTGTTCATTTTAATATACTTTAGACCAATGGTAATGTTAAGTTGCAGTTAAAATAACAACAATTATTTTCAGAGAGAATGTGTATCAATTCACATAGGTCAGGCTGGAGTCCAGATGGGACACACTTGTTGGGAGTTATATTTACTAGAACATGGAATATCTAAAGATGGTAGACTAATAAACAAAGGGGATAATAATAATGACACATTTGGTACATTTTTTGATGAAAATGAGGGAGGCACAAAACATGTACCACGAGCTGTTATGGTAGACTTGGAACCAGCAGTAGTGGGTAAGTAAATTGGGTTAAAAAAAAAAATAATTAAATTGTAATATCAAAGTTTGATTCAATTAGTTCACTTATTATTTTTATTGAACACACAGTTGGTACTTCTTGAAACTCCATGACATCCAGAAAAATTAGAACACTTATCTAGTTTCACAAAAATTCTTTTTATTCAGTGACATAATCTGAAGAAGCCTCATGGCGAAACATGTCACCAAATAAAAAATAATGTTTGTGAAACTATACAAGTGTTCTAATTTTCCTGAACAATAATTTACATTTAAAACTTAACCACTGTTATAAACAGTGTGTCTATCAAGAAGTACACCATCAAGCTTCTCATTTTCTATTACTTATTTCGGTATTGTGCCATGAAAAATACATTTTTATTTCTAAATTTATGTAAATCTGCACATTTAAGTAGTATAACATTAAGTGTACAATCTTAATTGTTAAAAAATAACAACACACTTAAATTTTCTAGCCTATAGATTTAAGTTTTTATTCCCATACTTATTTACACTGTATATGTATTTAAACAAATATCTTTTCTAGATAATGTTCGACAGGATTTCAAAGAATTATTTCACCCAGAATACCTAATATCAGGAAATGAAGGAGCGGCAAATAACTTTGCTCGAGGCAGATTTTCTATTGGTGTATCTCTGATTGATATTGTTTCTGACAGTATAAGACGTATCTCAGAGAGTTGTACTGGATTGAATGGGTTTTTTGTCTTCCATTCCTTTGGAGGAGGCACAGGCTCAGGATTTACTGCTCTACTTATGGATGAACTTGCTCAGAATTACCCAAGGAAAAGTCGTTTAGAATTTGCAGTGTACCCTGCTCCACAGGTAATTTCGAAATATTATTAGTGTATTAACTCTATAATATAACATTACAAGGTCCACCAATGAAATGGGATAATAAAGTAATTGTTGAAAAAAAAATGTAGTATTTTCTTAGTAAATAATTGAAAGTACAAAAGTAGTCATTATGGGTACAATATGAAAAAATATTATTTTCTGAACACTACGCCTACCAAATGTCCTCCATTACAGTTAAGGCATTCCTGGAACCTGGCTTGGAAGTTTTACATAACCTCTTGCAGCGTCTTGACAGGTATTGCTACAATCTCAACCTCAATTATATGTTTATAGGCTTGAATGATTGTGGGTGGATCTGCTTGAAACACTTATTTTTAGGTATTCTCATAAAAAAAAGTCGCAAGCAGTTAAATCGGACAAGCGAAGGGGCCCAATTGATATTCTTGTTATGAGAAATAACATTACCTAGAAACAAAGCTATCATTGAAAATTCTTGTTGTATGGCTTGTAGCCCCATCTTATTGGAAAAGTGTCTGATTATTCACTGGAAAACTGGCAATTTGTGGTGTGAGAAAGTTGTGAATCATTTCAACTTAACACTGAGAATTGACGGTCACTGTTACCAGCTTTATCTTTAAAGAAAAATGGACTGATGATTCCACTCACCGAAATTGCGCACCACACTGTCACTTTCTGCACATGAAGAGGCCTCTCATGAAATAAACGTGGGTTTTATACCGCCCAGTATCTGAAGTTTTGTTTATTAACAAAACCTGAAAGGTGGAAATGTGCCTCATCCCTCATCTACATGTTGTTCATTTTTTTCAAAAATTCTAAGGATACTTTCGCAAAATTTAATTCTTTGTTGATAGCCACCTGGTTTAAGAGATTGTGCAATTTGAAGCTTGTAAGAGTGAAAATTAAGGTCCTTATGGAGAATTCTTCTCACTTACTCCAATGCAAAGGGCATGTTGTTTGGTTGAGAAGCAAGGACTTCTAACCATAGCCTGTTGAATAGCTGCAATGTTTTCAGGTGTTCAAACAGTTTTTATACTCCCACCTCTTTTTTTAGACATTGATCCCATTTGCTCGAGGTTGTTTATCCATGTTCGAATTGCATTATCTGATGGAACAGGCTGGTTACACGATATGTTAAAATGATGTCGGAAAGCACGTCGAGTTTGCACAAAATACGCTTTCACCGCATAGCCATGTTGTTCACTCGTCCAATGATCCATTGCAACTAAATGGTAGATTGTGCAGGTGGTGATGCACCAGTAACCATCCCCCCCACTACCTGCCAACTTCGTCTCAAGGCCACCTACAATCATCCAGTTTTATTGGCAGACCCAGACAATATAATATTTTTGTGCTGGTGATGATATATATTGCTTCACACTATATTGTTTTCTGTTGGAGATATTTTGGGTAAACTGTGTATTAGAAAATATTAAGCAGTATTGTTACTTATCATTTCACTGATAATATGATAGCCACAAGTTAAGTGCTCTAAGATGTTCAAACTTCCATAAAGTCTATTGTGCTGTATCTGGCCAGTAAAACATGTTTTAGATATGAGTGGGTTCAAATCATGCATCAGGCAATAATTTCTTTGTGTAAGCTGGATTCAGTTCACCTGTCTGTGGTTGAATAGAGGGCAAGACTCACCATAAATAATGGATGGTTTGGGTGGAAGTTTTCAGAGATGGGTGAATTCTTTAAGACTTGCATATAGAACCAACATTGTTAATATGCAATGAACTGTTGTTACAGCTGTCTCATTGAAGGAAGGAAATTTCCAAAATGGTACACAAGTATTAAACAAAATATTAATATGGGATTTTTCATCCCATAATAAAAATACAAAACAACTATAAAATAAATAACTTATTATTTATCTTACACATTTGATTTTATCATCATAATTAGTATTGACCAACATCAGGTTCATTTTTAATTTCAAAAAGTAAAATACTATTACAGTATATAATGCATATTTTAATGCTGATTATCAGTGCCACGTTTAGGATTTAGGCTCTTGGAATGGTCTAATTTTAATAATTATTTCTTAATGAAATAATTCAGAAACAAATTCTCAAAAGAAAAGCTTGTTGCTTAATTAAAATCATAGCGAGTTATTAAATATAAGTTCTGTTAACAAAAAATTATTTTTTTTCCAGATTTCAACAGCAGTAGTGGAACCTTACAACACAGTACTTACAACTCATTCAACACTATATGATTCAGATTGTACGTTTATGGTAGACAATGAGGCAATATATGAAATTTGCCATAACAAGTTAGATGTGGAAAGCCCAACTTATGTAAACTTGAACAGATTAACAGCTCACGTAATGTCTTCAATAACTGCATCCCTACGTTTTTCAGGACAACTCAATTTAGATCTAACCGAGTTTCAAACAAACCTTGTTCCTTATCCAAGAATCCACTTTCCATTGGCAGCATATGCTCCAATAACGTCAAACAGACAGGCAAACCATCATTCATTTGATTCAACCAAATTAACAGCCGATTGCTTTGAACCATGCAATCAACTGGTAATGTGTGACACTAGGAAAGGGAAATATATGGCATGTTGTCTTTTGTACAGAGGAGATGTTGTCCCAAAAGACGTAAACACTGCTATTAATATTGTGAGAGAGAAGAAAAGGCTAAAATTTGTTGATTGGTGTCCTACGGGCTTCAAAGTAAGTTAATTTATTTTTAATATAATTGTATCACAGTAAATATTAGTTAGTAACAAATTTTTCAGTGAGAAGGAGAAATATGGTGCCTGTTCAGGTCTCAATTCTAGGACTGTCATTTGAGCAGCACAATGCTGGCCTACATTAAATTAATATGTTGTTAATTAATTAAGTGCAACTAAGTTTTCGGTTAGAAAGATTTGACCTAGGGCTTTGGGCCGATAGGGTTTTAAAGTAAGCAGAAAAATAAAAAGAATCACCCCAAATCATAGTCTACATTTAGTACTTAATGTATCAAAACTAACTTATCAACACCACCTCAATGTACAAGCACTTACACTAAGGCTTTACAGTTTTTTTATCCATACCATGATAATTTCCCCTTTTTGCCTTTACCTGATTTGACCTTACACTATAGGCTATGTATTTTCTGACATGACAAATGATATCTGTTGTATTACATGTTACGGTGTTGTGGAAATGAGGGCATTCTGATATCCTACCCATAAATAAAGTTTTGGGATTTCTCTCTCTCTACTACTGTTAGGCCTCGTTTGTTGGTTATGTTCTGAGTGAGTTTTTCGTCTGGCTTAAGCTTAGCGGTTTGGACACTCATTATGGTCCATTTTTTCCATCATACCTTATACTTTCAGTGTTCAGCAACCCTAGGGTGTGATCACTCTAATATGATTTTTGTGTACTGTAGACTTGGGTTTGGATTTTATTTTAGTCTTGAGGAAGCTAAATGCTGGGTGTTGACAAATATGCTTGTATATTCTGATTGGATTGTCCATATTATATATGAATGAATGTATCTGGAGTTGTGTTTGTTATGTCTGTTGTAAAACTCTGTAACATATTGTTTTTATTACTCTATTATATAAGTTTATAGCAGTAAGTATTCATATTTGTTATTCAAGTTTATCTTTTATTGTTTAACTTTTTAGGCATTTCTAGTGTTGCAATTGTCGTGTACTTAGTTGTTTGAAGGTAGGTATATATTTTTAATGTAGACACAATTTTCCTTTTTGCACAGCCTACACAAGGTTATATTTTCTGGACATATTTTTGTTTTACATCCAGTACTGATTTTAAAGATTTTTACAAAATACCAGGAAAATAATATTTAACTTGTCTATTATAGGTTGGAATTAACCAACAACCACCAAGTTCACTGGCTGGCGACGATATGGCTCAAACAAAACGTGCAGTAGCTATGCTAACAAACACTACTGCTATAGCTGATGCCTGGTCTAAAATTAATAAAAATTTTCGATTAATGTTTCAAAAACGTGCTTTTGTACATTGGTACTATGAAGAAGGAATGGAGGAAGCAGATTTCTTGGATGCAAAAGATAATATTTTTGCCTTGGAACATGACTATTATGAAGTTGCTGCAGATTCATTTGATACAACTCCGAAAGATCATGAACTTTAAGTGTTATTTTTTTGTATAAGGTATTTGATTTTCATGGAATTTTAATATGATACATCTTCTATGGGTTCTACTGAGAAGGTAAAAAAAGAAGAAAATAAATAAATAATTTCAAGATATTATATGTAATATAGACCTACAAAAGTAGGCACAATAGAAAAAAAAATGATATGTATATTAGTAAACGACTAGTTCGCTGGCCAACAACGCTTAATTTTGCTTGCAAGTGTTTCTGCAAACCAAGAACAACACCTTAAATATGGTCTCTACTAAACATTCCAGCGTTCATACTAATATAACAATATTATCAAATATTAAAAAAATCACTGTAATCCACTATGTAAATGTATTTTACCCAGTAATCAAAAATATTAAAAAATTGGAAAAATTATTAACAGTCAATGTTACAGTAATTAAAATATCCCTCCCCTCCTTGAACTCAAGCATGTGTTTTCAATTGAGCATCATTAAAAACAAGGTACATAATGGTGTGATATCTGGGTTCAGAAATATCATTTAATTTGTGGACAACAATGAAACAAAATTAGAGTATAAAATTATAAAATAATACCTTATGCAAATACATAATTTACTTATCATAAATTGTATCTATCAAGAACTTCACAAATAATGGAGTAGTATTGTGTTATAGGATTTGTAAATACTGTTTCCCTTACCTAACCTGTGTTTATGTACCAAACTCTCTTTAAATCAATAAAAGTATTTTATTGCTATGTTACAGTATGTATAATTTCATTTATAAAATTTGTATTTTAAATTAATAGAAAAAGGAATAATTTAGGTTTAAAAAATAATTTGCAATACAAATTAAAGTCTTGATATTTTACTTAAAAAAATACTCTGCATGCCTTTTTAAACCAAGGAGATTTACAGATTAAACAATTTTTGCAGAGCTCCCAATGTTATGAAAATGTAAATAAAATTAAATTGGTTAAATACACAAATGGTAGATAATTTTGTAACTCACTTTTACATCATTTTCTCTTTTCTTCTGATATGTAATTATTAAACACAAACAAAATATAGTTTATTTCATTCAATTTTTTGTGGTCCTATTTTTCCAATTTGAAACACATGTGCACACACACACACACACACATTATATATATATATATATATATATATATATATATATGCACAATAATAGTTAAAAAAAAAAAAAATGAATAATATATATATATATATATATATATATATATATATATATATATATATATGCTCGGTGGCCAAAGTGCTAAAGCATTGGTCCAGCTACTGTGTCACTCAACTGTTTAGTCTTAGTTCGAACCACTCCTCATTAGTTTAACTGGCTTAACGTTAAGTATGGATGATATATATATATTATTATTTGCGTATAGACCCTGTTGGATCACGCAAAGCACTCCGACTCATGTCTTGTTCCTTCTAATCCTCCACACCTCCCTCATCCTGTCCCCATGGATCCTCTTCCGCTCCCCCGTCCATTTTACCCCTGCTCCCTTAGGGATTTCATTCTCTGGGACCTTCCAACTGAGCATCTTTCTCCTGTATACCTTCCTGTCTTCAATAAATAAATAAATATATATATATATATATATATATATATATATATATATATATATATATATATATATATATATATGTGTGTGTGTGTGTGTGTGTGTGTATTATGTGGGTAGCAAAACAAATTTAATTATGAAATAGGGCTGCTGTAGATAATAAAACAATTACTGTAGTTTTTTGTTTTCAAATACATAAATATTTCAATATTAACAATTAAAATACAAGTAAGAATAACTTATATTATATTCATCATAAACATAACCTTTAATCATTGTAAACTATGGAAATAAACATACAACTTCAATGGAAATAAAATGTGAACAGCTGTGCTAATCCTCTATATGTATTTTACCAAGTAATAAAAATTACTTAAATTTTACCCAATTTAAGCCACCACCTGTAACGTGTTGTGTGTGAAATTCAAACATTTTCACCATGAATGTTCTTACATAAACACACATAACACAAAAACATGATTTTTGATGATTAATAATGAAGTTAAAATAAATAAACATTATAGGCAATCCAATTAAAATTGGTTATTTATTTTATTTGGTAGTAACAGCTGGGGCAAAAAGCATAAAAATGACCAGCTGGTTATGTAAACATTCCAGCAATAATAAAAATATGTGAGCATAAGGTAACATGTTACAATGGTTCTCGTTTTCTCTCTAATTAAAAAAAAAAAAAAATTAAATCACTAGAGAATATCAGATGTAGTTCTCAGCTAAATTTATTAAAAAAACTGATGAAACATAATACAAGTCAGTCCTACCATTTTATCTAACCAGTTAGCTTAACTTTTTTTTAATATATATATATTTATACGTATTAGGCATTTAGGTTATCATTTTCCTTAGGGTTTCACCCCATTGGCTTTCATAGTTCTAATGTTAAACTTACGAAGATTTTTCTTGAACCAATGAGTTTTAAAAATATGTTTATTTTCAATTACTGAAGAAGCAATAATCTTTTTTAACCCAAAAGCAATTTAAAGGATTTCCAAGTGTAAACTCAAACTTAAGCACTGAAGACTTTCAAAAGGCAGGCCCTCAGTTAATACCCAAATTGATTTAGAAAACTCCTTGTTTGAAATTATTCATTTTAAAGCTATCTGGAAGATGCTATATTACAGGATTTAAGTAAAGTGGAAAATTTAGCTTTATGATTTAAGTCATTGTAGCAAATTTGAAATAGCCAAAAGTGTTTCAATAATAAATAGAAAAAAACACAGACTGCCATTTTGGATTACAATGTCTGATTGACAGATTTTAATGAAATTTGCATGTAGGTTAAAAGTGCTCAATTCTCAGGATACATATTTTTTTAATTTTCCAAAGATTTTGAAGGCTTTTTTGTAAAAAAAATTGTTAAAAATAGGATTTTGTAATTTTTAACAAATGGAGTTTATAAGTACCAACAAAATGTAAAGGTCATTATATTTTCAAGACATTGGTTTTCCATTTTTATTAATAGAAGTGAAATAACACTTTTTTATATTCCCACAACTTTTTTTTGAGTCTTGCCAAACAAGGTTTCACTGATTAGAGCATTGTCAAAGCCACTTAACAGGCTGTTAAATTAGCCTTGACAATGTTCTAACAAGTGAAACCTTGGTTGACAAGGCTCAAATAAAAAAGTTGTGGAATTATACGAACATGTTATATTATGAATATACAGTGATATCCTGGTTAACAGTCTTAATTCGTTCCAGAACTTAGACTGTTATCTCAGCAGACTGCTGTGCAAGTCAGTGTTTACAACAGAGACTTACGGAAAACATTTTAATTTGTTCAAAAATTGAAAACAGAATTAAACCATATTTGAAACACACACAGACACAAAATTTAAAAATCAAAAGTAGGTAACATAATAATATTATAACTGTTTAAATTTTTTAACAGGCTAACAAACACAGTAAAAAGTTGATGACACACTAAGTAAAATTAGGTACAATGGCAGAAAAAGGAATAGGAGGGGACATTCTGAGAACAGATAACTAAGAAATATTGTGGAAGTTATTGCTCTACAAAACCGAACACCCATCAATCAAAGGCTTGTTTGTGTTAGCTCAGCAGCTTGTACTGTCTGTAGCACAGTACAATGTTATCTCTATATTTACACATCTGCTTAGAAATAATTTAACAAAATAAATACACTCTTGTAACATGCTCAGCCCTTTATCCAAAATCTACACTATTATGCGGGTCATTTTTCATTCTGTGAATTAAACCGTTGTCCGATATGTATGACCATTGTCCAGGTCGACTGTTAACTGGTATATTACAGTAATGGATTTCTACCAAGTACCAATAGTCATAAGTATAAATAATTTAATAGAAGTTTTAAAATGAAAAAAGATCATACCATAAGGAATCAAGTGTCAATAATTTAATACTGAATTATAAATTACTTTATTATTCTTTTTACCTAAAATAATATCTTACATTTATCATTCAGAAACTAATTAAAAAAATCAATTCTCCCATTCATTTTTTTAACTGGTGAATAAAAACTACTATATTAAACAATTTGGTATTTAAAATAATGTACAACTCATTTTCTTATTCTTAAAAATAAATATGGTAAATATAAAAAAATGGAGTATTTGAGGTATAAAAAGTCACATGTTTACAAAAATTGGTCTAGTATTTATATTTAATTTTGAGTCTTATTTTGTGTTTTTAGTCGTAAGGTTCTTTTTGCAGGTTTAGGTGGTGTGCCTTCTACAACTGATCCAACACTACTACAAGTTGAATCATTAAGAGCAGATTTTATCTCATCAAAATTAAACGTATCTTGAGATGAATCATTTCTGGTAGATCTTGTATACTTCTTGGTGGACAAAGACACCTGATTAGATACTGTTGTTGATGTTGACGTCTGAGTGTGAGTTAATGTTCTAGTGCTTTTATTACATTTTACAGTGGTTTCACAACCATTTTTGGCAACTCTTAATTTAGAAACTGCCTTACCACTAACATTACAGAAGAGCCTTTTCTTCGATTCAGTCACATAACTTACATCGTTGGAAGGTAAGGCTTTTTTGTTTTGTTCAGTCTTTTTCTTCGTACAATTGCTTCCATAAGTTTTTTTAATTTTTAGGGATGAATTTTCACTTTCATCAGAAAATATATTAAATATTTTCTTTTCTTTTTTCCTGGATGATAATGCCATTGGAGAATGCAGAACAATATTCGGAGGTGTACTGTGTTTTTTCTTAATTTTCCTCTGAGAAACGGGTACGTTTTCTTTATGTTTTTCATCATCTTCATCATCACTAGAATCAAGGATTAGAGGACGCATAGGTTGAACTGGTGTAATGAATTTATTGTTTACACTTAATGGAGATTTTCCTGAGATATCAGCTTTAGGAAGCAGATGTGGAGTTTTAAAATCTTTCATCTCTAACTTTCTTGGTGTTCTATTATTCTTAATTATTGTTGATTTGTTTGTAACTGAAACTAAAATTTAAAAAATATTATTAGAATTACAGTTTTAAGAAAATAAATGCAATGATAACAAAACAATATTTTAATTAAAAGTTTAAAAAAATGTTTTTTTACAAATTTGAGCAAAGCATTATACATGAGGGCTGTTTATTCAACTTCGAATTGAGCCTGAAAATTGACAATCGAGTGTAGAAGACAGAGGTATATAGGGGACAAACGTGCAACTCCTTATCTACAGTCACTCTCACTTTTAATGTCATCAGGCCTACACCATTTTAAGCAGAGTTACATGCACATGTCTAACAGAATTGATTCTCCTCTTGCAATATGTGTAGTATAATTCACTTTCTTCAAACAGAAGGAAACAGTGCAGCGATAATTAATCTATGAATGAGGCATGTGTACAATGAACATTTTATGAGTGTGTTGTGTGTAACTGGTGAAGAAAGTTTGAAGACAACCAGTTTTCATGTTCAAAGAAAACAAAGATGCAAATAACATTTTTTTTTTTTTTTTTTGGTGTTTAACGTCTGACTATTGTGCACACTTGGGCTAATGCAGACGGTGGGATGATTTATAGCGTATGAAAATGCCAAGCCCTCGCCGGGAATCGAACCCGGATCCTCGGGGTGAAACCCTAGTACGCTATTCACTAGACCACCAAGGCGACTGATGCAAATAACAAAACATACTGATTAACAAGTTGACAAAATGATTCCAGAAAATCTGGAATTTACTAAAATTTAATTACTAAAAATGAGTTGTGTGTGAAATTTTATGATCATTTGTTTACATGATAATAATAGAAAACTACAAAAAACTTTGCGCTTAATGGACATCAAAGATGTTGTTTGGTGATAATGAAAACCAAAACAAGTGTGTCATATTTATTTAATAATTTTGCAAATTTATGTTAGAACAACCTTGTTTTAAAGATCAAACATTTTTTAATTCCCCTAAACTGATGAATAACTAAAAAAAAAAAAAAAAAATAGCTATGAAAATACAGTATATGTTTGTTCAACTTTCTAAAATAGTCTCAGTGTAATTGTACATTATATGATGATTCTGATTGTTTTAAAGAAATTAAATGAAAATAAAGTTTGGTGATTCTTTAATATCTTACCTGGGAACTTGGCAGATACTTTACACTGAGCAAGTTCCAAATAACAAAGTTGAGCAGCTACTTCAAAAGTGGTTAATAAATTGTTTACGTCGACTAATTGTTCTGCTTTACGATTAGCTTTAATGGCTTCAGCGTAGTTCTTCAGAAAAGCTTGGAGAGCCGCATATCTCAGCCAGAGACGTACTTGTAATATTTTTAATGCTTCTGATGTTACTTTCCTTTGTTCGAAAACATCAATAATTTCAAATCCAACTGAAATATTTCATAAATCACTTTAGTTTTATTTCCATTTTTTTTTTTTTTTTTTTTTTTAGTTTTATTAAGAAAATCAGTTATCAACTTATATTAATTACTTATGTTTATCAGTAATAGTATTAATAAAATTTCTTATGGAAAACTAGCGTTGTTTTCATTCAGAGTGACTTCATTGATGATAGCAAGCTAAACAAACAAATATAATTATAAGCAAAAAAAGTATAAGATTACAAAACCAAGTTATAAATCTACAAAGAAAGGGAGGAAATAGTAAAATTACAGCTCTTAGTTATCAGTAAAAAAATTATTAAAGCTAGGCATTACAGTTAACAAATAGATGTTTTTTTTTTATTTTTCCTAAATCTGTAAAATAACTGATATATAGTTAACATGGCATCAGATGTTTACAAGAAAGTAAAATCATATCGATTAGAAGGCAAGGCAATTTAAAGAGCCCCAAATAAAATCAATTGGAAAACAAGGCAGTTCACTAGTTCTATCCAGCTACTTGGAAGTTGTTCAAAGAACAACAGACCTCACAGTACACACTTAATTAACTGCCTGGTCACCACTCTACTACAGCGCTCTGATGCACACTTCATAACCTTTTTCTGTCTTTTTAACCGGCATTCATTACATTTAAAAAAAATGTTACTGACCACTTTTATTGGAAATTTTATGCTCTTTCTCCATGAAGCGGTAAAAATTATGGTAGGCCTTGCTGCTCAGTCAATGTTACAGGAGACAGTCAACAATGTCATTGTTATAGGACTTTTCTCGCCATTGTTAAACCAGGCTGCCATTTTGAAACGTAAATGAATGGTAAAAACTTACATATACCATATGCGTTGTTTGAGCTTTATATAAGTTACTTTTGTACCAAATTTCAAAACAATTGATCAATGTGTTTTGCGAAAACTGTGTACACTTGCTATCATTAAGGTTTTATATAAGATACCTTTGTACCAAATTTCAAAACAATTGCTCATTGAGTTTGTCCAAAATTGCGTACATTCATCTTCGTTAAATCAGAGGCTGTCATCTTGAAATGGAAATTAATGGGGGAAAAATTGTACACATACATTTAGGTTCTATATAAGGTATCTTTTTACCAAATTTTAAAACAACTGTTCAATGAGTTTGGCTAAAACTGTCTACATCTGACTCTGTTAAATCAGAGACCATTACCTTGAAATGGAAGTGAATGAGAAAAAAAGTTACACATACATTGTTTGTTTAAGTTTCATACAAAATGCCTTCGTACCAAAAATTTCAAAACAACTGGTCAATGCGTGTAACTGGCCAAAACTGTGTAATAAACAAGCAAGCGACACCAAATAATAAATGGTTGAGTTAAAACACAGATCTTGCTTCGTTCAATCATTTAGAGTTTGGATTAAATCAACTAACAATGAGACAAAAAGTAGTTATGCAGACTGCAAAATAAGTCAGTTTAAGTGTCCTATCCTGTTACTGTAATGGATTCTTTAAGTGTTCTTTCATGGCGTAGATAGAATCAGCTGTTTAATATTCCATTATAATACAAAAATAAAGATGCGACTATAAAGTAAAGCACAAGTAAATTTAGAAGTAATAATAATAACATTTTTTCTTGGTCTATTTTGTATTTCTGGTATTTATTGCTATTTAAAAAATATAACAGTATTTCATTTGCATCATTTGTTTCACTATAGCAAACACTTGTATACAAATTTTTTAAGAACTTTATTAATAAATACAATATTATTTTTTTGTTTAGTAACAATATAAGATATATTTGCATCAGAACTCGGTGGTGGAGCTTTGCTATATCAAAATTTCATACAGTAGAACCCTTTTTAACAAATAAAGGGAGCAGGGATGTTTCAGATAATTTCTGGGTGGAAGCTACATTTCCATGTTAAAAGGTATGAAAATGCAATATGTCCATATAAAAACATATTTACATGAAATGATTTAGAGTACAGTACTGTACAAAAATGATTTATTACACATTAAAAAAAAGAGTTTAGACGTTAACTGTACATACTGCACTGTACATAATGCATTTTTCAAGTGTAGTTCCCGATCTTTTATGGTTGCAGCACTTATCAGCACTCTTTATATAATGCATTAATTAATCAATGGATCTTCTTGTGCCTTTGTGTCATATTTTGGTGCTTTGCTTTGTTTATAAAGTTTAACGAAAATAAATCTGCTTCATGTGTATTTGTAATCAGTAGCAGCCAGAGACACTTGAATACAAGCAGTTCACACGTAAACCTCAGGGATCGTCCAATGTTGATTGTTTTATTGTAACGTATATGTGTCACATACGTACACATTTATGTATGTGTTTAAATAATTTACGTATACGTAGATATAATGGTGCCTGTTAAATATTACTGTATTTATTTTATTTTATAACAATAACAAAAATCTATCTTATCTATGTACTAAAAGTGCAGCAGACGTTTTGTGAATCGGTCTTCATTCACCATATGCCACAATGCTTTTTTTTTTTTTTTTTTTTTTTTTTTTAAGGCGAAAAGCACATTAAGGCTATCATTGCCTAAACACAACTACTAAAGAAAAGAAACAACAGAGCGATAAAACTTAACATTACTTACAAACTAGATAACATTTATAACAAGAGTAAATAACTTAAAAACAAAACAATATAAAGGTGGACTGTAAAGGGGTCCTAATTAAACATGAATATAATAAATATTATGAAACAATAAAATTACCTAAAACTAGTTAACAAGAATATAAACTATAAACGATAAATAAATACATTGTGTATAACATTGTGTATAAAACATACACAATATTTTAATTAAGCTGATTAAACAATATTCATTAGCATTGGTTTTATTATTATCATTATATTTTAAGGCATTATATTTATACTCATATGGCTTGTCTTAAATATGTTTATCTAATTAAAAAAATGAATTTTTCCAAAAAGAGACTCCCAAAAGAGTCTGAAAATGTATTTCAACGTTGCACTGAAACAGGACCAAATCCAGTAAAAAAAAGAAATGCATATATACAAAGATTCCTCACTTAATAATAAACGATAAGCAAATTCACAAAAATAAAATTAACTAAACATTAAGGTGAGAAAACAAGGAAAATCTTACCTTTGAAGAAATTTAAAGAATTCGTTTTGTCTTTCATCAGAACGGAATATTCAGCTCGAAGCGTTACAGCCTCCAAAACCAATCTTTGGTATTCAATACTGTCACAAGGAAAACACTTACAACCATTCTTGTGATTAAGAAATTCCGGCAGTTTAATGCAAGATTTTTTGAAATTTGGAGAACTGGTCGAATAAGTTTGCACACCTGTTCCTTCACTGTGTTCAATGTCCAAGATGGCTTCCAATCCTTGCAGTTTCTCATAGGCATCTGTGGTGTTTCCACAATCCACATCAAGCCATGTTAATATGCAAAGTAGTTGGGCTGTTCTATATCAGAAACATATCAGAATATTGTACTTACTAGGGCAAAGCCAATTCAATTTAAATCGACATTCATAGATATCAATACAATTACCATTAATAGTCCATACCAAAAATAATAATATACTATGCCAACTTTTAAAGTTCGATCAAAAATTTTATATTACATGAAGTACATCCAGAAAGTAAGTTCCATTTGGTAATAAAAACTAAAGTAATACTAATGCAGAAAAACTATTTATTGCAAAAAAATCTACACACCTTAAACTACTTTTCTACATAGCTCCCACCATTTTGTAGAGACTTGTCATAGCAAAGCATAGGTTTTTGTATGTCTTCTTTATAAGGTGTTACTACCTATGTTGTTAACCATTTGGAAACTTGTTCTTTGAGCTCATCATAACTGTTGGAAGATTTGACAACCAAGGAATGATTTCAGGTGCAAAAAGAAATGGAAGTAGCTAAGGACAAGGTGGTCAAACTGTTCCCAGTAAAGTTCCATAAGAGTTGTTTTGTTATTTGCAGTGTGAGGTAAGGTATTGCGATGAATCAAAACTGTACTGCTAGTGAGCATTTTTTGATGCTTATTGTGTAACAGTTTCCTAAGCACCTCACAGTAAACATTTTCAATAATTGTTTCACTACATGGTAAAAAAACCCACCTGTAGAAAGCAGAATCTGACCTAAAACTCAATACACACGGCTTTTCTAGTTCTAAAGATTTGTTTGATTTTTTAGTCTTTACTGGTGACGATGAGTGCTTCCGTTCCATCACTGTTTGATTTAGGGGTTTCGTAGGCAATCCAAGTCTCATCCCTGATCACTATCTGGCTCCAGAAGTCATACATCTTTGTCATAATATGTTTTTGACGCTGTTTTTTGAGTTTACAGAAAAGATTTCTTGAAGCGATCTCGAAATTTGAGGGAATTCCATGGAACAAAAATTGTAAACTCGTTGTTTTCAATAATCTTTTCTTCTACTGTACGAACCATTTCATCACTAACCAAAGTTGGACTCCCATCACATTCATGCACTTGACCACATCCTTCATTGAACTGTCAAACCTATCTTCTTATAACTGAATCACTCATCATATTGTCTTCTTAAACCTAGCAGATCTCTCGATGAATTTTGACAATAGTGTTCTCAGCATTCAGAAAACAAATTACAGATATAATCTCATAAGCAGTGGTATTTTCAATCAACTTTGTCATTCTAAACAAGCACTAAAAAGTGTAAAAAACAAAGAGAAATTTCAAAATGGTGTCAACTCCTTCTCCTGCGCCAAACCACAATCATAGTAGAGCTGCCGCGGCAAGAAATACAAACAGAACTTACATTATAGGCGTACCTACAGTTACCAGATATGAGTTATAAATATCACTTTGTAAGACAAATCTGGATCATACAATACTGTAAAAAAGACAATGAAGATTCCTAAGTTATTTTAAATTAATAGTTCTTTATGAAGATTAAAATGGTAAACACATAGCCTAGATAGGACTTATTAAATATCAAAAATATTATAGCATACAACTAAACAATCACTTTTTTAAAATCCTCTTCACAGTAAAAGAAATAATAAACCATTATTTAGAAGAGAACTGTCAAATGAGTAATTATGACATGAGCCCACTCAGTTGTTGTCAAATGACCATCGAAAATCTTCTGCATTATTAACTTTTTAAAAACTGTAAATGAAACTGATGTATGCTATGAAATGTTGTCAATCAAAATAGAGTTTTAATGAGTTCTAAATAAATAAATTTCAGTTGCTCAGCAAGATGTATTGGTATATTTTAATCATTGCTTATATCAAAACCAGTGAAAGCAGCCTATACCAATGCATCTTTTATATATAAACCCTATAATGTATAGCGGTCAGCCCTTAAATAGTTCAACTTCAAAATTATCCTGTACAAAAGTAAAATCTTTGTGGTACTCAGAATAACAGTTATTATAACCCTTAAAAAAATTGTGCACATGTCAGTTTGTCTGTCAGTAACGCACCATTTAATTGTAAATAATGTGACTAATTGCACAAAAATGGTCTTTGTAGCAGCTTGAATCAAAGAAAAATATAAAGGTTCATGACAAAAAAAATCTTAAGGAAGAAAATATTTTTAATTTTGATTTTTTAAGTGGGCTATCTTTTGAAACTACTAGTGATAATGATATATATATATATATCAACATACATAATTAGTGTGTACTTGACAAAATTTTAAAAAAACACCTTGCTACATATTTAGTCAAGTCTCGAACTTGTACGCAAGTTCTACATTGAAAAATCTTGCTCCCAACCCAATTAGAATTTGGTCAATCAGGTTAAGTGTCAAGCATCAATGGTAATTGTTCATTAAGTCAGAAATCACCATGTTTTCCCATAGTATACTCTTCAAAATGACACACTACAATGAACACCTCTGTCTCTATTGTTTGTTCGCTATATGAAAGTCCATGTTGCCAACACACTCTGTGTTGGACATGCATTTTGAATATATGGTTTTGCCAAAATAAATAGTTTGACTCTTTATCACCCTCCAACTTGCAAGGTACAAAGAGTTACTGCTAACTTTCATCTGTTAAATAAACGCCTCAAAACTCATCACTTTTTGTAATGATTCGACTACATGGTCCTACCTATCCGCATTTTACATCCTGTTTTTCGATATACAAAACAAAAACTAAAATCAACCCACAAACCCCTACAAACTTAGAATTCACTTAAGTTTAGACACAATTGGTTAAACCATTGTATTAAATTTACAACAGCAAACAAGTCTGATAAACAGTGAACTTAGACTAAAAACAGTGTTTCTGCGTTAACTAATTGTGCAATATTGTTATATCATCCATAACACGTTCTACAAGAACTCTAGCACCTAGCCTGACAAAGAGCTTGACAATAAAGCCACCTAGA
The DNA here is from genome assembly GCA_022606455.1 of Callitettix versicolor. Lineage (NCBI taxonomy): Eukaryota > Metazoa > Arthropoda > Insecta > Hemiptera > Cercopidae > Callitettix > Callitettix versicolor. The sequence goes on along the minus strand of CM040188.1, from coordinate 71,150,852 downwards.
ACTCATTTCCTACGTCCTTTCCTCAGGCTGGTTCACTAATTTTATGAGACTTGTAACATATTTCCTACTTTTATTTTGATTTTAAAAATTTTATTTCTTTATTTTATATATTGCTTTTTTAAATACAAGTCTATGTTTAATATTTTACTAAAAAAATGAAGTTTCTACACTGTAAAACAGATCTTAACACATACAAACCTTAATGGTAAGGCCAATTTTTGAGCAACATTAATGTGGGACTTCAAATAACACCTAGCATGCCGAGGTAATTTCATGTTCCAATATATTACACCTAAGTCGTAAGATGCTTGCAAACCAAAATCATGAATCCTTGATATATGTGAAAAATTATCTGAAACGGAAATAATTAAATCAACATGTATTATATCAACACTTTATTATACTATGCTTGGTTCTACAATATCCCAACAGTTACCCTGCAGGTAAATTTAACTTACCAATAAGTTATTAACGAAATAATAACATGTTTGTATTTTTTATTTGAGTCTTGCCACCAAGGTCTCGTTGGAGGTTGTCAAGGCACTTAAAAGACAAAAGTTAAAACAGCTAATACAACATTATATTTTTAAGAGGGAAAACCCACTGCACAGGCCTAAGAACTGGGAGGAGGGTTAATGACCTAGATAATAATTTTTAAAAAAGGTGAATTACAGTTTTAGTATATAGCTTATATTAAAGTTTTAACTAAACAATTTGTTTACTTTGATAACCGGCAATTAAACAAGGGTTGTTTGGAAAGTAAAGAAGTTTTTTCTCTAGACATTTTTTATTAAGATAATGAAACAAAATTTAATTCACAACACATCTGATATCTTAGCTATTTTTCTGTATAGTTGTTATTCAAATTTAATTGTGTCAACGTTTCACCAGCTTTTCTACGTTTTCTGTAAACTCAGTTGCTACCATGTTGTTGAACCACTCACTAACACTTTCTTTCAGTTTGTTGTCACTTCCATAGTGGTTTCCACCCAAAATATCCTTCAATTTGGGAAAAAGTTGTAATCACTCGGGGCCAAGTCCAGGCTATAAAGCAGATGTTTAAAAACTTCTTACTTAAACTGCTGAATCAAGTTTGTCATCAATAATGCAGCATTTAACAAGTGTTAACGTAAAGAAGCACAATGCCATTCAACAATACATGCTGTTTGTTTTGAATGAAACAGCGTAGTCGGTGAAGGGTCTGACACAAGCAGCTACATTTATAGTCTCCCCTATAAATCAAAGCATGCAGTTGATGAGATGACCGCCTCGGTGGCCTAATTTGATAGCGTACTGGGCTTTCAGCCCTAGCACCCAGGTTCGATTCCCGGCCAGGGCTTGGCATTTTCATACACTATAAATCATCCCATCGTCTGCATTAGCCCAAGTGTGCACAATAGTCGGACGTTAAACACACAAAAAAAAAGCAGTTGATGAGCAGGACACCTTTTCAATCCCAAAACACTGTAGCTATAACCTTCTTGGTGTTCAGCATTTGTTTTGCTTTTTTTGGTTTTGATAGAAATCGAGAATCATACCATTCCACTGACTGGCATTCACATTACCATAAATCTCGACTGTCTGTAAATTTCGACAGGACAGATTTTGTCACATTCAAAAAGTGTATTACACTAAATCTCACACTTAGCTGGATCATTAATTTTATCACACATTTTAAAGTCGTACAATTAAACAGTAAACAACTATAGTGGCTCGTTGTTAGCGACAGACTGGCACAGAAGAGTGGGAAGGTCAATGACACAACAGCAGCGGCAATAGGGGACTCTGAGTGGCTCATAAGATCAAAACTTTCTTCACCTTTCAAATGATACTTGCAGTTGTGCCAAACAAATTGATTTCAGCTGCTACAACTAACCAACAATTTGTAGCAATTTTTAGGGCACCAGATTGGGTGTTTCAGAGGTGGTGAAATACCTGGGTTTGATCCTGGATAGGAAACTAACATGGAATGCCATCTGGACCACACAATTTTAAAGGCAAAATCGTCCCTGATGGTGGACAAGGCGTCTTATCGGATATGAATGGAGACTAAAGCCGAGTGTTCCCCTTTGGATTTACATGGCTATAGTCAGATCTCAACTGACATTCGGTATGGTGATCAAAAGCAACACAGGCTATAGGAAGCAGCAACTTGGAAGCATGTTAGTCACTGGTGCATTCCAACAGCTGCTCTGGAGATCTTGTTAAACCTGTCACCTCTGGCCAAATCCATAATATCAGAAGCAAGACAGGCTGCCTATATGCTTCAGAACCTTGGCAACTGGAGGGTAGAGCATCCATGAGGCGGGGCACTATAAGATTATCAAGACATTTTTAAGATACTCAGTGTTGATCATGCTATCTGATAGCATGTGCACTCAGTATGACTTTACTTGACCTTTCATATTTCTTCTCCATTCACGAAAGGATTGGGAAGGTGGCAAGTGACCAGTACATCCAGGTCAGATTGTCTGGTACACAGACGGATCACAGCATGATCGACAGTTTGGATATGGAGGATACTGCGAAACAACTAGTACTGCATTTAATGCTAGACTAGGATGGTTTTGCACAATATTCCAAGCTGAAATCGATAAGGGATCTGAAAGTTTGGGTAACACAGAGGATAGCTCTGTATACAACTTGTGAGATACTGTAGAACAGTGTTGTCAGGATATTGTAGAACCAGGAATTAATCTAATTAAACTTGTTTGGATAGTTATGACCCAGGCATACATTTTAAAAAAATCATTAGACCAATTTCTAAGTTTTCTGACTTCTAGAACTTAAAATCTTTTTTTTTTGTAAAATTATAAAATAGTTCAGAGTTGTGGCAAGCCAGATGTACATGCCAAATTTCATCAAAACTGATTAATAGTAAAACTCGAAGGAGGTTAGCACTTTTTTCTATTTATACCTGAAACATTTTTTTTTAAAGATTTACTAAATTTCTGAAGTTATGAAGCTTAATAATATATGATCAAAATGTTACCAAAATCTAAAGAACTAATGCAGTGAATTATGGACTGAATTATACGGAATTTACTGAATTATAATTCAGTAAAATTTAATCAAAATTGCTCTAAGAATCTTACAAAAATCTGAATTGTAACAGTTTTTTAACAAAAGACAAGAGTAACTAAAATTTAATGAGCATTCAATCTGCATTCAATACTTACATGGTTCATTTGAAATTAATGCACAGCCCAAACACATACTCAAAGCAACCTGAAGCTCGGCAGGTACGGATCCTTCTAAATTATATCCTGACGAAATACTTTGCAAATTATACAACTTCAGTAGGCTCATTATTTGAGTAATTTTATGGTTTTTCCATTCTATATTAAATTTGTTGTATACTGGTAATCCAACTTCTTCCTGGAATCAAATTATATTAAAAGCACTCATTATTATTAATTAGCACTCATTTTAAATTAATTTTTCATTTATATATAAGAAATTTTAAAAAATATAATGAATACATTTAAAAAAATATATTTATCTTGTGAAATAATAATACAGCGTAACTTTGATAATTAGAACTAATTAGGACCAGAGGTGGTTCAGATTACCAAATTTGGCTCATAACAGGTTAATTGTACAGTACTGCATTTAAGTGGGATCTAAAAATAATAATAATTCAATGATCTGTCATAGTTTGTTATAAAGCCCCAAACCACATTATTATTAGATATGTATCATATCCTGGGGTGGGGCAAATAATAATTGTTTGTCTTTGTTACAAAGACTACAAAACAGAATGTTAAAAATAATTAATAACTATACAAATAAAACAAATTAAACTACAAAAAACAGAAAATCTTTTTATTTAATTCAACAGAATATTATTTCGACATTCTTGGAATGTTGTTTGTTATATGGAAATGTATGGTTAGCAAAGTTTTCAGTTCTAAGAAAGGTAAATATGAAGCTGGGTGGTTTGACAATTATACAGTATGAATCCAGATGGCGGTATTAACAGAACACCTTGCTTTCAATATTTGCACAAAAATGCCACAGATTTTAGGTTACAGCTCATTAGGCAAATTTTCAGGCTTTAGGGATCTCTCTGTCATTGGCCAGGTCTGCTATCAATAGGTGAATTAACAAGCGACACCATGCAAGATGGGATAACCTTCATGGGCATTCCCACATCAAGCACCTTTTTGGTAAGGTTTCTCATAGAATACTTAGAGACAGCAGATATCTTGGAAAGAGCACAATTAGGGAAAATCCCAGGGCTCACTGCTGAGCACTGTGGTCTGAGAGTGCACATGAACATGTTAGGTATGTTCATACGGTGCATACCGTATATGATATATGGTGTATATGGTATGTGGTAATGTGTATATGGTATCATACACATGGAGAAACCATGTGTATGTTATGCAGTAAAGAGGCGGAAACTGCAGGACACATAACTTATGATTGTGAGGCTCTTGCTAGCAGGAGGCTAATGGTTTTTGGTTTCCAGAACCTTAGGAACCTCCAGCAGGATTAGCTAATCAGTAGAACTTACTAAGGGTACCAATCTGCTGAACTACTACTCAACAGGCTTAGTTTCACAATATGTCGGTCGATAGCAGTGCCTAGGTTTTATAATCCCTTCCTCCAGTATAAAATTTAATCTAATCTACAATAATATTCAGACATTCCAGAACAGCTGTACTCCTGAGCAACAAAGAAGCTTGGTACAAAATTTCCTGTTACTGTAGTATAAATTCTGTTTACCTATATTGGGTTAAAATTATTAAATGTTCATATTACCAAAAATCGGGTTATAAGGCTCTACTATTCAACCATTTTGTTTTTAAAACTGTTAAATAATAATAGAATATTATTTCAACTATATTATCTTTAATTATGCAAACTGAAACGTTAAAGGTGTTATACGAGGGCTATCCAGAAAGTCAGTTACGTTTTGCTCTGTAAACGCTAGGGGCGGGTATATTACGGCCATCTTGGTGACAGAGCATTTGTCTGCTCAGTGGCTAACCAGCCATGCTAATGAAACATTACCGTTGCTGCTCGTTCCCGTACAATAATAGTTTGAAATGTGCGCCGCTATTGAAAATACCGTGACCTGTGAAGTGCGATCGGTGATACAGTTTTTGTTGGCTAAGAACAATAAACCAATTGAGATTTATCACCAACTCTGTGAAGTTTATGGGAACAATGTGATCACTGAAAGCGGATTGCATCAATGGTGTATTAGCTTTAAAAATGGCCGAACTAATGTGCACGACGAAGAATGAAGTTGACGGACCAAGCATTGTGACCGATGAAATTGTCAATGAGAAAATTAAAGAAGACCGTCAGTTCACAATAGCTATCGTTTAGTTTTCCGCAAATTTCAAGAAGTTTGTTGCATGAAATTGTTATACAAAAGTTAGGTTACTACAAATTTTGTGCAAGATGGTGCCACTTTCAAATGTATATAAAAAAAATTTGTCTTGTACTTCGTTTTTTGTTATACCAAAACGTAACTTTTCTTGAGGATAGCCCTCGTATTATGCTTTCTTCCACGGTATTATTAGATATGGTATCATATCCTGGGGTGGGGCATATAATAATTGTTTGTCTTTGTTACAAAGACTACAAAACAGACCGTTAAAAATAATTAATAAAAATCAAATCATTGCAGTAAATAATCCATTAAATCTTGCACAATTGTATGCCCTTGAATCGCTTAAATATCATTACAATGAATTATATAAAAAATATCAAAATTTTAGTAGTATGACTAGAAACAAAAGTATAATGTTACCACAACAATAAGATATAACAAGTATAATGTTACAAGTCAATAAAAAATAAGAACAGCTTTATAAAAGTAATTTTACTTTTTAATTCACTTCCTAATGAATTAAAAACTATATATAATATGAACACTAGAAAGCTAATGTTAAAAAAGTGGGTGGTGAACAAATGATATAATAATAACAGCAAAATAAAATTAAAAATAAAGTATAAATGTAACAAACATTTTATACTTTAGACAGGCATTTTTTGTTTTGCTTAGGATTAACACTTTATAATAGAGCAGAGGTAAATTTATATGTTCTGTTCTTATTTATTTTAGTTAGTAGTTTAGAGTTAAATTAGTTTTAAGTTTATACCAATCCTGCGAACAAGTATTTATCTCTACAGGTATGTATTACGTACCTCTACAGGGACTTATACTGTTGTATTTTTTGCAATGTAAATCTAAATTGGTTAAATAAATAAATATTTACAGTATTTTTACTCTTTATTCGGATATCTGTCATCATTTGTGTACGTAAAAAAATGCATGATGTTTTCAAGTGCCTAACTTAAAAAAAAACAAACATAAAACAAGAAAATAAACCTAGATGCCTAAGTCTGTGTTAGAATATTAAAAACTAAGAAGAAATATTCAAGGATGATTCCATGAATTGTCAAAAGCAGGAAATAAAACTAAATCTAGTTAATAATAATACAACCATCACTTTTTGAATATTGAAATGTTTTTGTTTTCTAGGAATAATAGTTGTAAATAATTGTTTGTCAACATCGGCATCGTTTGATGTTTCTGTTACAGCTAGTTGTTTGACACTGTGTCATCAAACTTTAACTTTGCTCACTATTTTAACTTTCCCACACTCCGCAAAGGCAATTAAAATAAAAATAAAATTTTAAAACAAATTATTTGTACAAATTTACAGTAAGATTCATAAAGTATTTCATGAACACTAAAAATAAATTATTCTTTTAGATTATTTACTGTTAACCCTTTTAAGTCCAGGCAAGAAAATAATATTTTATTCTGAAAAGGCCAGTGACCTTGTAGCACTTGTATGCCAAAAAGGCCAGGCTATAAATGCCAGTTTTGATTTGACGTTGATTAAAAACATGTAACTTAACTAAAAATGACAGTAGAAAAATACTATTGACATTATTTTTTTCTTAAGAATATGTACTGTACTTACAAATAAAGAAAAAGAACATAAAAAATGTTTAACAATTTTTTGGGGGCATAAAATATATACATATACTTAATTATATTTGAATTTTTTGCTTTTGAACTGCAATAAGTATATTTGAAAAAAATATTTTGAAATTAATTTAGTTATTTTCTAATATAATAATGTATTTTGCACAAAATCTGAAAATTTCAAGAAGATTGGCTGATAAATATTCTGTCTAGACCACTTAAACAAAAGTTACATTTAGGCGTAGTTTGTCCCCAAAGTTGTACAAGTTTACAAATTATTCTACAACTCACAGCTGTCAAACCGAGCTAAAAACAAATACTGCAACTAATAAAAACTATACAAACAAAAATTAACACACTGTAAATAAAATAACATTACCACACATGCTTATTCAAAGACATAAACAATATACGACTGACTGTAAAATGATTCAGCTCCCAACTGTCAAACCGAGCATTACTTGACTTCATCGAAGTTACAATAAATTTAAATATTTCACTTAAATATAAACAACTTTTTTTGCATTTTAATTATTAAAAACATAATCTGTGATGATTTATCTTTCATTGCAAGTAAATTTTAATTAAATAAAATAAATAATAAGCTTGGTATTTACTGACAAAATGACAAGCCGATATATCAGCTCATGGCCATCTAAGGGTTAAAATATTGTTTATAATTTCTGCTTTTAAAGTGTATTCTAATGTGAGCTTAAAAGTTTTTTATATTTTACCAAGGTTTTCAAGTGTGCTGCGATAATAATAACTTTTGTTAATAAATTTGTTGACGGAATCTTAAAATAAATCTACACAAATTTTATAGCCATCAACAGGATCATGGTTATCTTACATTACTCTTGCCATAAAACAACACTATTTGAAAATTTACCATTTTATAGAGGAATTACATTTTTTATCGCAACTTATCTAAGTACATTAATAAGTTCCAAAAAATTCAAGGTAGATCTTTTGTCATAGATAGATCATTGTTATAGGTGTATTTATGCAGCAAACCAAATTTTAAAATTGTATTGTTTTAAATTTGTGGTCTGTAAATTGTGAAAACATTTATTTTGTACTGTTGACAAACATTTTTATCTCTACTATTTTTGTAATTATTACCTACAACTTTTAACACTTTACACTCACACTTATATTTAGGGAGGCAATAATAGCTTTAATGTGCTTTTCGCCTTAAAATAACAACAAAAAAATATTATGTTTATTGTGATGATTAGCCATCTGGCATTGTGTTTTATATTTTGTAAATACTGTTTGTAGAGAATAAACAAAACAAATCTTACATTCTAAAGCAAATGTGTTTTTACCTTTAACAAAAAAACACTTATTTTTACGATTATATTGTAACAATACTCATAAAACAAATGAGCCTAATTACCTTCCGTTGCATTACCCTTTTGAACCAGTTTATTTGAAAAGAATATTTAATTGTTGAATTTATATTTTCTTTATCAATGTCTGCCAAACATTCTTCAATCCAATCGGCTGGAAGGTCGTCATTATAATCCAACAACCCAGTTATGGCTAAAATAAACAAATATAAAGTTAACTTCCAAATAAAATATGTATGTACAACAAAGTATTGGTTATAAAAAAAGAACAAGAAACCAAAAACATGATATATATGTTTTACAAATATATTTGTCATTTTATAGGATGTTAGTCTAGGTTTATTTTTACTTTTTTTTTGAAAATTATAGTATTTCCACAAAGAATATACAGAGAATAACGAAACTCTCAAGTAACCCTAACTGTTATTATAATTCATCATAAATTAAGTATGATGAACAATGCTATGTTAATAATGCTGCTCGTGATGGTTGTAACAGCATTTATCATTACAATAAACTGAATAAAAATTGAAACAATAACAAACACAATTACAATTTGTTTCTAGTTAATTTTCAAAACCATCATTCTGTCCTAGGGGCATGTATTCAAATGCTGCTTTTATGTTCTTTTTGGTAATTTCTGATATTTTTGAAGAGCATTTCTGGACTTTTGGACCACATTATGAATATACTTACGATATGGTTGAACATATGTTGCATATTGTATGGTAATAATTCTCGATGAAAAAAAGAGAACTTATGTTAGTGTGGGGAATCATGATAACATTTTGCAGATAACAGGAAACATTTTTTTCTTTTCCCTCTTGAAGAACTTCTCACATATTCGTTTTGAGTACTTGATGGAGTTGATATTCGTTGCAGTTCTTGCTATGTTGTATGTTTCGCATAATCATCCTTAAAATCCCAGATAAGCTATGTTGTAAACAAAATCTATTGTATTTGATATGTTTTATTTCTGAGTAGTTTTTTATTTAATAATTTTTACTTTCATTAGTTGAAAATCAATGAATCTCTGGAAGACATTTCGTGAGCTTGGTTTGACAAAGTTGTATCTGTCCATTTCATAGTTTTGAGTAAAATTCTTTAGAGTTTTAACACTTCATAAAAACCAATGTTTTCGCTAATATCAAAAAGCTTTTACAGTGGTTTACGAACATATCCATGGGCTACATTTTTCACTGTCATAATTCACTGCCTTTACAACTGTTTACTAATGAAAAAAAATACAACCTTGTCACTCACATAAAATCTCTTTTTTTTTAAGTGACAAGGTTGTAACTGCTCTTACAGCTACGTCAAACACTAATGTAGAGCCAGTGATGGCAAGAAAAAACTGAAATGATGGTTGTAACAGCATTTATTATTACAACAAACTAAATAAACATTGAACTTACAATAACAAACACAATTACAATTTGCTTCTACTTAATTTTCAAAACCAACTTGTACTCCCTCCCTCTCTCTCCCTGTCTCTCTACCTCTCTCCCCTCCCTCCCTCCCTCTCTCTCTCTCTCTCCCTCTCCTGGAGTGGCATGTATTGAAATGCTGCTTTTAGGTTCTTTTTGGTAATTTATAATATTTCTGAAGAGCACTTCTGGACTAATAGACAATGAGTTACTGGCATTGCTATGAGGTCTTCTTGAAGTTAATGGCATGTTTGAAACTGTTGTTTTAAATCTTCTTTTTGATGTTTCATTGTATTTTATGTTACTAAAGTTCAACAGTTCTTGAGGGTCAGGGCTTGCTTTGAATAAACTTCAGTGCAATGTTTTATTAAACAACACACTTGCAACACATGTACAATGTATAAAGTTATAACTTTATAGTTTAGTAAGTTTGCTGTACATGCATTATCTTTAAAATCCCATGGTTTCGTCCGGATGATTTTAAAAAGGCTGTGAATATTTACTTGTTTCAATAATCTTATTAGATTTATTGGAGAATAAAAGTCATTTTTCATGAATACTTTCTCAATTTGGCTGTACAAATTATCAACTTCCTGTACACATGAATGACCTGGCAAAGAATGTATCGTTTTATGGAAACAGTTGGGTTGCCCCTTATAAAATACAGAACACCATAGGATATGTTGCTGTTTCGCTTCTGTGACACACAGGAATCTGACTAAGTTACTAGTCTGTGATCTCAGTTTCATCGAGAAATATCTCTAGAATCTTTTTAAATGTATTAGCAAGGTCATCTCCTGCTCTAGTCAATTAGCACAGAAAACTTTTTTTGTTCTGATATAGTAAGCAGTTACGTTAAAAAAAGAACACTTATGTTAGCATGGTGAGTTGAGATAACATTTTGCAGTTCGGATAATAGAACAGGAACTTTTTTTTTCTTTTTCTTCTTACCAAAATTCTCACATATTCTTTCTGAGTACTTGATGGAGTTCATATTCAATTGCAGTTCTTGCTGTGTTGCATGTTTCGCATAAATCGCAATGATCAGTTTTAGGTAAGTAAAGACCCAAATTTGGTTTACCTTACAAAATGGCGAGATGATTTTTTAAAATCACTTTGTAATGGTAGAGTAAATTTTTCTACATATATCTGATTAAGCTTCTGATTCGGTCAAAATAAGCAAAAATATTTATGAGCTGAGTACACTATCACAATAATTATTGATTAAACACATACAACCATAACCATACAAACTAACTTCCAGTGCAGTCATCAATCAGCAACCATTGGTTTAGCTGGTCTGCTTGTTATATCACTGCATTAAGTATATCATAAATCACCAAACCCTGAATTCACCTTAAAGAAAGAAAACACCCATAGCCTATTTTCATTCGCAGACTACATTAAATTAAATATCCTATTCATAATAATAGTGTAACCATCATTTAGGCTTAAGATACTGTCTCTTAAAGTACAGATTAAAGAATGAACTCAATGAATAATCAGTCTATAATAGTCAACAATAAGGAAGCCATTGTGAAATTTAATAACTACAGTCCGAGCTTTTGAAGAGATAATATATTAAATATCAATAAAGAATTAACACATAATCAAACAAATTAAGACACCTACTTGAAACTAAACTGCAGAAGTCATTTTATTTAATACTCAACAAAATTCAATTTACAGAAAATAAGAAAATAATATATCTTTTAACATAATTACAAGCTTTAGAGATTTGGTGAAAGACTTTTTTTTTAATACTAACTGGCATTAATCATCAGACTTGAGGATGTAAAACTAACAGTCAATTTATGCAATAACCTAAATTAATCATTTTTGTTTTTGTTTTTGTTAATGCATTTATAAATAGCCTCAGATTTTTCACCAGCAAATCATCCATATAGTTCTTAAGTAAAATGAAATGTTAATATAATTTTAGAACTTAATTGTAAAATTCCATAGAGTTTTTTTTTCTTAATAATGTTAAGTGTTTATGAAATTGAAAGCTAGCCGAGACGTAACTGAAAAATAAACCTGTAATTTGTAATACTATAAAATAAATAAATAAAGTCAATAATTTTTGCAATTATACATGCCATACGACTGAATTTATTTAAATTATGTAAATATAATATATCTGTGCATAGGTACAGGAATATTAATGAACATTCTAATATTTTGTAATACTAGCACAATATTGGGGACTTTTTAGGTGTTGACAAATTTATTAAAAAAAAACCTTACTATTAAGACAAGAGTTACTAACCTACAATTTTCATTTTCACTTCATTGAATCTTTTAGCTAAAATGTACATCAAGTGCCAGGTTGCTTTTTCTTTATTCTCCAAACAGTATAACTTATACAGCAAGGCAGCATTGCAAATATTTTCTAAAGTGATGGCAATCATTTCTGGCTTCTCGGTTACCTGATAAAAATAGGTAAAACAATACCAATAAACATTCAATTTAGGGATCGAAAGAAATATCCTTCAGGAAAACTCCTGAAAAATTATTTTATTTAAATCTGGTACACTGACTGAGGTATGAAGCTTCAAATGTGAAAAGAATCTGTTTCTTCTTTAACATAAATAACTATTGAAACAAATTCTTTAGATACATTTTGCTTACGTACAATACTTAAAAATAAAAGCTTCTTTTGAGCTAAATTTCGTCAAAATCCAATTTTGAAAAAAAATCTGATTTTTGTTCATTGTTAAGCTTTTTGCCAAAACAACTTAAAAGTTGATCTGGACAACTTTTATCTAGATCAGTTAATTTTTAATCTGTGTCTGTGTGTGTGCACGCATACACACATGTGCACGTGCGTACAAGGACTTCTTCACACAGTGTTACACACACACACACACACACACACACACACACACACACACACACACACACACACACACACACACTTCTAAAAAAAACCCAATTTCTGTTTAAATTAAGAGATTGAAAACAGATAATTCATCAAATTTGATTTTTACAATCACCATAATTTCTGTATAAAGTAGGGCTAGGGTAGCAGTAATCTGGCCTACTAAAGAGGTCAGCTAGGTCGGATGGGAAAAAAAGAAGTTTTTCGTGTTTCAGAAATCAGGATGAGCACACATTAACAGCCATCTCTAATACCTCACTTTCGAACGGAAATTCCCTAAAAAGTAAAATTGTACATTACCAGCTGTTTTATTTTATTCTAATTATCTGAATTAAACATCAAAACACTGAAAGGGTTTCACAAAAGTACTTAAAACTATAAAATACAGCTCTACGAAAAAATGTACTCTTATTAACTGTTTTATTCTTTTACCACATTATTTACCTTGGCACAAACCATCTCCCATTGTTTGACCGCTTCATCTATTTTCTTCAACAAATTCACTTGAACTTTAATTGAAAGACTGGAATAAACTGGATTAACTCTGCATGTGTCATTGGGGTCCAAGTCTTCAAGATGTGTTCTCTTTATTGCTTTCTCTGAAAGCTTTGATGAAAATAATATTTCACCCTAAAAATAAAACATTTTTATTTGTTTCTATGTTGTACAACAAGGAAAATGTATATGACAACAGAAAATCTATTACAAACATCTAGCAATCCCTAACTTCAAATTATTTTGCTTTGCTGCAAAAATAAAAAATTATATTTGAAAAACAACTTTTTTGAGTTAAAAAGTGTGTTTTAAAATTATTGGTTTCTAGTGGAAAAACATATCAATAATATATATTGACAAAGTATATAAAAAAAAATAGTTACTTAATGTTTACAAATGTTTGTTACACATTAACTTAAATAAACAACTTAACAAATTAACTTAAATATGTAAGAAATATACATAGTCAAAATATTTTCTATATATATAATTTGACAAAATGTCTGAGCAAAAATGTGTAGTACTGTTTTACTTCCATGATCAAAGAATTATTATGACAGAAAATTAAGCACACCTAGTTTTGTATCATTCAATACTGATGTTTTACCCCGGAACTACTAAATTTAAAATAACACTTACACTGCTTTTGTTGCGTGCTGTACGCACATCACTTCGGAACTGTTGAAATAAAATATCACCAATCAGAAATTCCAATTCACCATCTTTACAATCCTTTTTCTTTGATACCTGAAAAAAATTGTATTTTTCAAAGTTTAAATTAAGGGTAAATTATTATGCTTTAAAATAAAACTACTACAGCCTAAAGCACTCATTAAAAAAAATTAAGATTTTAACCTTATGATTTACACATTATCATTAACATTATCATATTTTACTGTGTTGTAAGAATATATGATTTCCATACTTAAAAATTTGAACTTCTGAAAAAATACTTTGGATCATTAAAAATAAAGTAAAAATTGGCATTAGTATAAATTCTAAAGAGTAATTTCTCAAAACCAGTTTTTTAAAGATTTTGCTGAAATTGTAACTGATTTCAGTTATGATACTGTTGTAATCTCCGGGAGAAATAGAAGTCTGGTCATTTACCAGCTCGGCTGCAGGCTGGCAAGGTATTGTTCTGGTTTGGAATGGTGAAATTTTTGTTTAAGATTTGGCTGGATACCTCCTATTTCCTCCCGAGTAAGTTGTGGTGTCTTGTGTAGTAGTTCTGCAGTGGATGGTCCTCCACGATGTTCTGCCGAATGACAATTTTCAACCTGTACTTATACTCAAAATTATGGTGGCAATTTCAATTGTTAAAACTACTGAAAGAACGCACCAAATAAGAGTGAAGCTATTATATATTGGAGATGGAAGATGATGCATCAGCAGTAATGCCTGGGCAGAAATATATTAATCTAGCATAGTACAGACCCGAGTATGCGTGCACTGCGAACCAATCATAAGCGAGTATTGGTTGATAGGAGTGAATTAGGTTTCACAGACTTGAGCTGTTTCCAAGTTGGAAGAGAAATACGGGGATTTTTACCATTGTTGTTTAGGTGTTAGTAAGCGGAACTTGGTTGGTCCTAACTCAGTTCCTATGTTGTTTAGGCTATGACTATACGCTCCATGCTATATTACAATCTCATCATCATTTTTTCAGTTGATCTTGATAATTTTTGGTTTACTGAGCTAAAGTTTTTCACAGAAATGTAAAAATCAATAAATTATTATAGGATTTTAACCTGGTGATGAGTGTGCATAGCATATGCTGTGCTATAACGCAAACAACAAAGGAGTACACAATAAAATAAAAAAAAACCACAAAGGAATAAGAAATTAGTTTTACTAAAAAATTTACATATTTATATGTTCCAACTTCAAACAATATAAAAACTAGGTGTCTGTGGAGCCCTGAATTTTACAGGTCGGGTTGGTCAATTGAAAAGCCCGATTTAGGTTTGGGCCAAGCTTACAAACACAACACATTTCTTCTAAGAAAATCAAGGTGGACATTGACACAAAATATTTTTCTTAATCATATAAAATAAAAATCTGATAAAATTAACACAAAATATTATAAACGTTTTTCTTGATGATTATCTTTTTGGTTTATCTCGCCTACCTATTTTGCCACTTTGCTGAATGGATACAATAGCAACTAAACACAAGCACTTAAAGAATCACTCTTCCTGCAGAATGCTGCTTCTGTAAGTAATTTTGTTGAAACAATTGCAATACATTCCCTCTAGATTAACAAGGACGCACACAGTTGCTCCACTAATAAGAAAATCAATATTAATATTATACCAATGTCTTTTTAACAATAAATTTAACAAAATTTACCTGTTTTATAAGCATAGGCAGTATTTTATTAGAGATTTCCACATGCTTTTCTAACTCAGATGAATATTTATCTGAAGAAGTAGAAACTTCCATAGCCATTACCAAAGCCTTGCCATTTAGTATTGTATCTCCTGTAAGTTTGCGTAGATTGCTGAAAGCAGCTAACAATGGTTTTCCACGGAGCAAACTGAAAAGCACAAATCTACTATTTATCTATAAATGAACTGATAAATGGGCTTGGATTTTGTCCAAGCTAAAATACTATAATTTTACTGATATACCAAGTTTCCCAAACTTCAGGGGCAACTTTAAACTTTATATACTTTTT
The DNA here is from genome assembly GCA_022606455.1 of Callitettix versicolor. Taxonomy (NCBI): domain Eukaryota; kingdom Metazoa; phylum Arthropoda; class Insecta; order Hemiptera; family Cercopidae; genus Callitettix; species Callitettix versicolor. The sequence continues at coordinate 71,135,062 of CM040188.1, read as the reverse complement.
AAATATTTTTTTTGTATTATATATATATTGAACAAAAAATACAAAACAGTTCTGAATGATCATACTTTATGGCAAATAACTTGACCCATCACTATTGTTAAAGACTTTTCCAAATATAAACCCTGCTAGTTCATTCATCCCTTCCCAGGTACCTTTGTTCATTGTCCTTTTCCTCACTTTCCTACCCCCAATCTTCCTCCCTACTGTTTACTGTTGCTAAGATAAGATTACTGATTAATTTTATTTCAGTTGTCTGGTAATACAGTCGACCTTTGTTATAACGCTCTTGGTTAGAACGCTAACTCGATTATAGCATGTCCTCGATTATTTTCATAATGTCCCCAATATTCTATATAAATGTGTACGTGTATTTAGGCTCGATTACAACGCTTTGTGAACGCCGATACAATGCTGTCATGCTGCTGTTATAGTCCAGCCACTTAGTAAATGGTCTGTGTGACAATTTCTCCTACATGTAGAAGAATTCCATTCCAGCTCCCTCTAACAGTTCAGGAACACAGAGTCTGCCAATCTGAGTCTGCACACTGTTACTACTCAGCGATAATAAAGGAAAAGGGAGGAGCTATGATGACAGAGTGGGGACATGACCTCTCACTTGCACATTTTTTCTCTCTGTCCCTCTGGTGCTCTTAGCTGCTGACCTATAGTCACTCTCACTTAAATACAATTTATGTTCTATTTTTAGAATAAAGGTTGAGAATAGAAATGATCCTTTTCTTAGAATTTTGTTTCTGCCTAAACAAACAATGTAAAATGTGTCATTCCCGCAAAAGCATTCTCTCTCTCTCTCTCTCTCTCTCTCTCACACACACACACACACACACACACACACACACACACACACTGTACACCTTAGTGGGGGGGGGAACGTTAATCTCATGAACCCTTACAACAGTGTACACACTGTGTTGCATGTATACATAATAGACTGTACAGTACTTATTTTCTATTAATTTTAACTAAAATATTTTTCAAAATATGTAATATGTATAACAATATAGCCATTAATTATGTATACAGTACAAAGTATGCTTTTCTTTCACTACATACAATATTTCCGCCATTTACAAACTTGTTTACTGTAAACTTGGTTACAACACTACTTTGTTTACAGTGCTCATATACGTTTCGTCCCTTCAACCGTGTTATATCCGAGGTCGACTGTACATAACAATGAAACACCTGTAAATATAGTATATGGTAATATTTTTTGTAGTTTTATTTCTCTTATAATGTAAAATAACAGGAATAAAAAAATAGATCTGAAGGGCATATTACACTATCAAAGATATGTCTATAGTATTTGTTAAATATCTGATGAAACTTTGACCATATATCTTGTTCACATATTTGTCAAAGTTTTATGAAAGAAAATATATTACATTCATCAAATTTGTTTGATCAGCTTGATTATTAACTATATATTTTGGGGTTATATACTCAAGTGCAGTAGCTGTAATGTATTGAATAATGTTGACTTGTTATAATGCTGCATTAAGCACTTATCTTTCTGTGGCGCTACTAAAGAAAAACAGGTTTGAGTACATTCATGGATACAAAGGAGAAAGATACTAGGTGTAAATGCCACTACTAAATCGTGATTCAAACAGACGATTCTTAAGAAAGAATGTATTTTAGTTCTCGATTTTTGTAAGCAGCAGTGTGGATATTTCACAAACACTCTTCTTTTTCATATTGTAAAATTATTTTTTTTACTGCTTCAAAAGTCATTTACAGTTTTGCAATCATATTAAATTGTATGCAACAAAAGGAACGATGTGACACAATATGGAATAACAAAATTTTGAGGTTATTACCTACGTATTTTGAGAATCTTTGACAGCTTACAACAAGTCAGATTCATCGAAGTTCGATAAAAGGGTTAGTTCATCAGATAACAGTTAAATTTATTTCATCAAAGATCTTTGACCAAAGAAATTTGATGTTTCTTTGTCAGTGAAATATGCCTCTACGATTACATAATAAACTTTAAATAGAGCACTAATAATTTAACAAGAACTTCATTTGTAAACACACTACATTTACTCGATATTTTTACTTTTCAAAATACTGTACCTATTTTTGTAATAAACCTGTATCTCCCACATAAGAAAACTTATTATTTGGTTGTTTGAAACACTGCATACATTCCAATTTGTTTCTAACTCCTCTTTCTTCTTTTTAAAAATATCATAAACTGTAAGTTCCTGAAACAAATTAGTAAAAAAATTAATAAATGTTATGTAAAAAAAAACTATTAACATAATAATCAAACAATCTGTCATAGAACCAATTTATAATAAATGAAATAAAAGACATGAAATAAAATGTGCTTCTAAATTACCTTACTTATACATTCATGCTTTTTAAAACATAAATTTAATAAAATTATACTTGTTTACATACAATAAATGATTTATACAGGAAACAACCTTAACACACCAATTATTTATTTGACAAAATTAATTATTAAATATATACACTTAAAACATCTTATCTGAACAAAATAAAAAAACATAAAACATGGAAATTGATTATTCAGTCAAGCTCACACATTTATTTTTTGATTGAAAAAAAATAGATGTTAAAAACAACCAAAAATTGTTTTGATACGTCTGAAGTAGTTCATGAGTAGGTTTATCCACACTTGTATAACAATCAATAATTAACCCACGGCTACTTTATACTGACAATTGTTTATTTATAATTTAGCACTTGTAATTGTAAAAGTGCTATAATCTGACTTACTTTATTTTACCTCGATCAATTTTGAAACTTATCACTAACTCAAATGTTGGTAGGACACATATACCAGAGATGATATAGGATGCAATGTATAGTTTATTTAATTAATTATTATCTTGAGGCGGAATATGAATGTGCCATCTCTTAGTTACTTTTCATTATCATCACATAACTTAAAATTATAATTCATAAATTTTTAAAAAATCGTTTACTCTGAAAGAGGTTAGTCCAATTAAATTAACAATATTTTAATTAATTTTTAAATTTTAAGTCCAGGAATTAGTTATATTTATCATTTATTTAATTGAAATTTGGTTAATGATAATTTACGAAGGCTATCAGAAAGTCGATTACATTTTGCTCTGTAGACGCTAGGGGCGGGGATATTGTGGCCATCTTGGTGTCAGAGCATTTGTCTGCTCAGTGGCTAACCAGCCGTGCTAATGAGACGTTACCGTTGCTGCTCGTTTCCATACAATACTAGTTTGAAATCTGCGCCGCTATTGAAAATCCCGTGACCTGTGAAGTGCGGTCCATGATACAGTTTTTGTTGGCTAAGAACAATAAACCAATTGAGATTTATCGCCAACTCTATGAAGTTTATGGGAACAAAGTGATCACTGAAATCGGAGTGCATCAATGGTGTATTAGCTTTAAAAATGGCCGAACTAATGTGCATGACGAAGAATGAAGTGGATGGCCAAGCATTGTGACCGATGAAATTATCAATGATAAATTAAAGAAGACCGTCGGTTCACAATAACAGAGCTATCACTTAGTTTTCCACAAATTTCAAAAAGTTTATTGCATGAAATTGTTATACAAAAGTTAGGTTACCACAAATTTTATACAAGATGGGTATCGAAAATCTTGACTGAAAACTACAAATATCAGTTTATGGCTGCTTCACTAACATTTTTAGAGTTATGAAAAGGATGGTGATTCACTACTCAATCAAATCATTACAGAAGACGAGACTTGGGTGAAACATGTCAACTGCGAAACCAAATTGCAGTCTATGGAATGGGGGCACACAAATTCCCACAAAAAACCAAGGAAATGCATGCAAATGTTGTCTGCAAGTAAGATCATGGCGACTGTTTTTTGGGACAGGAAAGGAGTCCTTCTTGTTGATTTCTTAGAACGTGGCACGACAATAATAATACTCTGCAAGGTATTGTGAAACCTTGGAAAATTTAAGAAGATCAATTCAAAACAAGAGCAGAGGAAAGTTGAGTTCAAAAATTCTGTTTCTACACAACAACGCTAAACTACACACAGCCAATCAAACTCAAGAAGTCCTGGATGTTTTCAAGTGGGAGGTATTTCCACATCCACTTTATAGTCCGGATCTTGCTCCCGGCGATTTTCTTGGCTTCGACCATGTCCTAGATGCCACTGACTCATAGGCTTCACAACAGAAATTTGCAGATGTCATAAAATACATTCACCACTTCTTCAGGCACTACTTTGGGAAATTTTTATATTATTTTTTATTTAGTTTGGCAGAACACTGAGGAGGACCTCCCACTACAGAACAACTTAACAGCCACTTACTGACACCCAGACCAACTGTGCTGGTACATGACACCACAACTTGCTCGGGAGGAAATAGGAAGGATCCGGCCAATTTTCACCATTTCTCGCCAGCTTATGGCCGATCTGGTAATCACCCGGACTTCTATTTCTCCTGCAGACTACAACTGTTAGTTGATCTACGTCATAATTCGTTGTCACTGACATATCACTTAACTAAAATTAAACATGGTATTCTACACTTATGTCAAACTGCCCAAGGGGACTATTTTGAAAAAGATGGTGGAAACTAGGAGTCATAGTAAGCAATTTTATTGTTATAGGAAAATCCCCCAAACTTTTGTGTAGCACCTTGTAAAAGCAGTATAAAATGAATTAATGATCTTACCACATAGCTGTCACCATATAACACAATCTGATTATGTTTGAAGTCAGCCCACAAGTTAAACAATTGCTCTCCACTTCCAGTACATAAAGATGCAAAAGCCGTGAGTACTGTAAGGGCTTTATCCAGTTGGCCATTTTTCTGGAATGTATTACCCAGGCAAGCTGCCAAGGCCAACACCTTACACTGAATAAAAGAGACACAAATGAAAACATTTATGACAACCAATTAAAATAGGTACAATATTTTGTTTTAAATAAATCTGCTTACAATACGTTCAACCATATGAAAATTTTAGATTGTGATTTAATTTATAATTAGTTACGTGACAACTAATATTTGTTTTCTGCGTCAAATGCTATGTATCTTCAGCATTACATAATAAATGTAAATGTTTTAATCACATTGCAATCCTGACAATGACTTGTGTAAAATTGTATTTTTATTAATTTTAGGAATATTAGTTAAATTAGGGACTTACATAAAAATATTAACATTAAAATGTTTACTCATATTTATAAATATTTTGCTTTTTTATAATAATTTACTAAGATAATATAATATAGTAAGGCCTATAACTTGTAATGTCATTTTTAATAACAATACACATAATAACTAAAATTTTTAAAAAAGGCTATGCATATAATACACTCATATTTTTGATCCAGTAGTAATATATATCAATTAATCTTGAATTTACTGTAAAAGTTAAATACTTTTCAAAATTAAAATAAATACTTACAGTAAATTCTGGATTACGAACTGTTTCAACAGGTAAGGTGAAAATGAATTTATAAGCAGTGGTTATGAATTCCAATTCATTTTCACAATTGGCCTCGAGAAATCGGCTAACTTTCACAAAGCCAACATCTAAACAAAATCATAACTAGTCATTTATGCAATATAAATTAAAAATACTAAACAACTGGGATAAGAAGATTTGTACTTGGTCTCAAAAAACATTTTTTTTAAATCATGTTTTTAAAATGGACTAAAAAGTATACAAATAAATTATCATAAATCCATCAATCTATCAAGATTTATAAACCTATACAGATTCAAAATCACACAAGACTGTGAATTTTTATAGATATGAAAATACTTGTACAATTAAAAACAAAAAACATGGGGTGCTTATAATAAATAATAATAGTTATCTAATTTCATGCGTCCCACGTTTTTTGTTTTAATTGTACAAGTATTTTCATATTTATAAAAATTCACTGTCACAAATTTTTATGAAAATCTGAGTGTGATTATGAATCTGTTCCGGTTTATAAATCTTGATAGAATGATGAATTTATGAGAATTTATTTTTAAATTTTTTAGTCCATTTTAACAAAGGTGATTGTTTTAAAAAAGTTTTTTTATTTATATAATTATTTTTTACTTTTTAGTCTTGTTAATTATTTTTAAAATACCAAAAAAAAAAAAAAAACAGATGGAATGTCCTTTTCCTACATTTTTTTATTTATTGTAAACTTTGAATTTCCAAAGGTAAAATTAGAATATTAGCACACTGCCATATCCTTGACAAGTTAATGCAACTATAAATACTTTTTCAAACATACAAGTTTTGAAAAAAATATAGGCTTCACAACAAAAATAAATTATTTTTCTATTAAACTTTCTTTTTCTAAAAAACGCTATAAAAAATGATGGTCAGGTGTTGGGTTCGAACCAGTATATTTAATCAAAATTCAGATACAGATTTTTTTTGTAGAGAATTATTTTAATTTAAAATAAAAAATTAAAATGTATAACAAAAAAAGTAATAAAAATACTTACAGATATAATTACAAGAAGTCTGTAATTTTGGACACTTTAGCTGTATCATCTGTTTAAGCAAACAAAGACATTCATTTTGTGCCGTTAGAGCTTTCACACAACACTCTTTATCATTTAGGTTTTTTCCACAAGTTGATATTATGTCTAAAATCAGATACTGGCAGTTTATTAACTGATTAGTATCAACTTTCAACAAGCACTTTTCGCCAGATGGCAGAATGCAGGCATCATTTTGCTGTTCTTTTAAGATGTCATACAAATTACTGAAGAATTCCAGAGTTTGCTCCAAATCACGTGCATTTAATTTGAAGTTTGAAACACGCATTAGCCAATCAGAACGCATATAAAAAATAAGTACAATGACACACTTACAAGACACAGTAATAGCAGAAATATTTTCATTACTTGAGCTTTTTAGTATTAAATTACACTCATTTACAGCAAGTAAAAATGTTTCTTCCGACTTGGATGTAAGAAATATAATGATATTGTAAAACAATGAAAATATTTTCTTATTTTTATCATCAACAGAATTTTCAAACATCTTCGCATATTCTAACAGAAAGCTACACTCATTCTTTAATTTCACTATTTCAGACATTGTTGAAAATAAAATTCTTATTAATTTATCAAAATCAGAAACAATATTTGGAGTTAAAGATTTTAAACATTCTATTTGGAACTGAAGAAAGCTTTTTGAAAAATTATTATCACCTTTTGATTGACAGAAATGACAAATACAATGGAGAAATGTAAGATATGTGCTGTTGTTAGCGTAATTGCACAAACTGTCCAGTTTAAGGATCAATTCACACAAAGTCAATAACGATTGTTCACTTTTGCTCACTAGACACTGACAATGTTTCTCAAATGAACCACCAATGTAAACAACAAGACGGACAATGAAATTTTGTAGTATTTTTTTCTCTTCTTCATTTTCAGCTTCCTTAGACTGTTCATGTATACTAAAGATGTAACTGCATAAATTATTGATGTGTTCTGTACTATCCTGAAAAAATTTAAAATTACCAATACATTTTAAATATTAAAAAAAAACAAAGTATTGATTGAACGATAAGATAAAGATGAATATATTAAAAGGTGAAAGCCAATCAAAGTTATGAGCTCATTGCCTGACATGAGATCGGCAAATACGTTACAAACCAAAATAAAAAAAAACAAGTTTTCGGCCAGCTAATGGTCTGACAGGTCAGAATCTAGGAAGTAGTGGAGCTATTGTTCCATGTCTTAAAAATAATGACAGTTGTTACTACTGCATATTATATCTAGATGAGTCAATCTATGAACTAAAAACCTAAAATATGTTGGCCCGAAAGCTTATGATTTAAAACATGTCCGACCTTAATAACAGCAGGCCAAAATCTTATCTGCTCATTTCATTTTAGTTTATAAACTTAATTATTTCAGATCAGGCGACCAGCTTATGAGCTATGACAAAACTTATAGCTGTTTACTCTTATATGTTCAAAATAAAGTTCAATTATATGATACTGAAATTATTTGCTTAAACCAAATATGCTATCTGCTCTTTACTGTTCTTGTACTATTATTAAGAACAAATTACTATAAACATATGGGTATATCGATTAAAGCATACCAAACTCTAATTTTCTGCAGCCCTGTGTCGACAAAAAATTGTTTAAAAGTTAATAAATATTGTATTTTCTTTATAAATGTATAACATAACATCTTTTAACAATAAATAAAATTGAAATGGTTATATACAATTTTGGTAAACATGAGTAGAATCCGTAGACTGAGAAATATTCTCAGATCTCATGGAAAAGGAGCTTCCAAAAATGAGCTTTGGATATGAATCTCCCAACCCATGTCAATGATGGGAAGGGAAAGAAAAGGAGATATGATAGCTAATTATCTCACTTCTGTTGTACACCACAACTGCCCTTAGTACTGTTTTCTATGTTTGTACAATACTAGTGTAGTTAAATTTAGTAGAATATTGTATTTGTTTTTATGCATAACTACTGAAAATTATTTGTGTGGGTGCATGTACATAAGTAATTTGGTGAACAGAAAATTGAAAAGTTTATTTAATTTTGTGGATTCAGTTAAGAAAGCAATAATAAAATGGCTGTAATTATTTCAAAAAGAAGCTGAAAATTGAGGAAAAACAATTCCTCAAGATGACTGACAACACAATTGTTTTTATCCTTTACCGACAAAATGAGCTACAGTCAATCAAACGTATGAAAAATAACAAAATATAATATCTTGTTTTAAATACACAAGTGTACATGTACAAATACTATTTTTTCAATAGTACTAATCCGACTGAACATTATTAAACAGTCAATATGTATAACACCAGTTACTTGCATTACTAAATTTATGATTTGGTGTAGCCAAGAGACTATATTTTATTTTCAAAAATTCTAACCACAATAGCGTAGTTTTGAATTGTTCTAATTGCTACTGTCGGTAGAAAGAAAATATGCCATTTTTATCATTACATTTAAAATTGCATTAACATTCTGAATTCATACTTCTCGATCTATAGCAACTGTTTTTGCTATAGAGTGATTTGCACAAGTGATTTTTTAGGAAACATCTAGCAGAAAAGTGCATACGCATTATCAGAACTAATAATGTTCTAAAGAATCTCTGTAGCATTCTGCTTTTACAGCATCATTCTTTTGTTTTTCAACAATGAAATTAAGTTTTTTTCAATGGCATGGACACACAACTTGTGTTTTTTTGTGTTAACTAAAAACTGCCTTCATTTAACTTACATATTTTAGCTGTTCTAGATTGCACTTCAGGAAAATTTGTTTTTTATTTACTGCTGGTTAAAAAAATTAACTATAATTGAATTTTGTGGTGTGCACAGATTAGAAATAAAATCCAATGCAGGACTAGATATACATTGTTGGACTTGTACAAGTTTCTGTAGCAGCTGCACAATGACGGGAAGGATTTATTCCAAGAAACCCTACTTATCATCACCAAACACTAACCTCCTTAATAAAGATAAACAATATCAGTTATCGTTTCATTATTGTTATATTTTACAAATAATGGAAAGTTGTATTTTAAACAGTGGTGCACCACATAATTAAAAAGATCGCTGCTTTTTATTGTAATTTATTTGTTTTTATTAAATAAATCTTATATACACTTCACAAATACTTTATCTGCTACTAGTCATGAATATATTTTTATCACCTAAACAACATAAGAACTGAGTTACACAACCTAGTTCCGCTTCCTAACACCTAAACAACCACACAAAAAACCCCAAACTTCTTTCAAGGCTTTGAAACAGCCACTGCCTGCGAAACCTAGTTCACTCTTGTCAACAAATACTCACTTTCGATTGGTTAGACATAAACTTGTATCTCGGATCTATACTATGCTCGATTAATACATTTCTTCCCAAGCTTTACTGCCGATGCAGCACCTCACATCTCCCGTAAATAATAGCTTCATTCTGATTGGGGCATTCTTTCTCTAATTATAACAAAAGAATTCTGAAAAATTAAGGTTCCCACCATATTTTCGAGTTAAATGCAGGTCGAAAATCGTTGTTTGGCAGAACATACAGAAGGACCACCTACAACAAAACAAACTATACACAGCCTACCAACACCCGGAACAACTACACAGGACACCACAACTTGCTCCGTGAGGAACAGAAGGAATCCAGGCAACTCTAAACAAGAAGCAAATTTCTTTCACTATTCTGAACCGGAAAAGTGCCTGGCCAGCCCACAGCCAATCTGTTACACGCCCAAACTTCTATTTCTCCTGGAGACTACAACAATAAGGCCTGTAATGTAGCCACATAACATTTTACGACATAATAATAAAGAGCTATGTCTGGTTATTATGCTATGTATGGTTATTATGGCATTTTTAAATGAATGCTTGGTTTTTAAGTGTTACCGCTTGAAGAAGCTGATGGTGAACGATAAAAAAGCGCTGTAGCATACAGTTCAACATTGAACGAAAACAGAGGTAACTAATTTAAAATAAATATTTTTGGTTTTCATGATAACGTATTTCAAGTGTATTATGTTAAAATGGCATATTTAACCCCATAAATAAAATAGGGTTTTCTTTGCACCAGATAAAGTTTGATTACAAATTTTAACAAATTTCTATAATTTAATAAAATATTTCCATTTCTGTTCCCTACAAGAGTTAATGCAATTTAACTTATCTAACAAGAATTAAATCAATTAATAATAATCATACAGCACAAGGTTTTAACTAATTACACAGTGTGAATATTAATATTAAATGTGACAGATTAAATGTTACTGATCAAATAAATATAAATATAGATTGATGAGACTGCCTATGTCCATGCATTGTAATCATCAAATAATGTTACTGATATTACTGTAAAGGAGCAACTCTCAGAAATCTTGTGAATTTTAAAAATGGCTCTGTACAATTGCAGCGAATAGCTCTGCTTTAGAAACATAAATAAATTAACCTACTGTTGTAACAATATTCTAACGACATCTATAACATTCATTTATCTGGACTCGACCGAAAAAAACTGGTCTTAAAAATTATATTGCAGTCGACTCCCTCTAGTTCGTACTTGGTTAATTCAGCCTTCGGATAGATTCGCCTGCTACCTAAGCACAAAACATGCTTTACTGAGTCACTGCCGTACTGTCAACACATCGCTTGTTATTTAATGATCAACAACAATTCACCACTCGTTCCTTTCCTATCTACTATTTTTTATGTTTGTTTTCTGTGTTCTCTAACACCGGAACATATTATTACAGTCAGATAGTTATTTGCAGTACAGCACTGTACACAGTTGTTATTGTACATATGTACTTAATATGATTTTTTTGTCTTTTCTTCTGTAGCGTTCTATCCACTACACATTGTTGATTAATAAATTAAATGTTAATGTGAACATACTTTAGTGATTATGGAACAAACATTACAATCTTAAAAGTGTGTAAACGTGACATGGTTCAATGTAACGATTTCAATATCAGTAAGTAAACAAGAAAAACAGTATTTTTTGTAAGCCTAGTCTAGTTTGTTTTGTACAATACAGTAAAAAAACTCCTAAAGCATCATTTATACATCCTTGTAACTATTTTTTTATACAGCCCTTCTGTGTGCAGTTCATATGTTTTGGAGTCACATGTAGAGAGGATAACACCCTTTGTACGTGGTACATCCAGAAGGAACTTGCCCCAATGCAAAGAACATTGTTACCACATGGCTGACAACACAGGCGGCAATGTATTTTGAAGAAGGCGTACAATAATCTTGAGTCACACATACAAAAAACAAGTGCCTAAAAATGGTGGGAGCTATCTAGAAAAATAGTTTTAAGGTTTGTAGATTTTTTTCAATAGTTTTTCTGTGTTGTATCAGTTTTGTTTGTATTACCAAATGGAATTTACTTTCTTAATTTATGATTTATTAGATAACAAAAATATTGAGTTATACTAGATGAATAAATTAACTGTTTAGTCTCTGAGCATATCAGTCTTGGTATTTAGACTGATATACAGCTTGTCAATTTATTTAGAATAAAAAAAGTGAATTGGTAATTTTTTTTTAACTTTATGCTTAATATCCATATTATATGAAAATTAGACTAATGAGGACGAGGAATCAGCATTAACAGTAAGGATAAAGCTCAACAGCATTAAAAACTTTCGACTTTGAGGAGCGAATTTCAGACATAGAGGTTAACTTGTGTTTTAGCCACATCGACCATTGAGACCTGCTAAAATTTATTTGTAGCACATGGGTTATATACTTAACAAATTAATTTAAAATAATTATGTCTTACCTTGACAGTAAGGTAATTGATAATTTGGTATAAACTTCCGTATACTCTGCTCTTCTCAATCGAAGGTGTCCATTTTGACACTATTGTGGAACAGCAAATATCACATAATTGGACTATGTCATTTACACTGCTTTTACAGTCTGTTTTTTGTGTTACCGCTGTGTAAACAAGTTTATTTGCATGCACTAGTAGCTTCAAAGCAGTGGTTCCATTGTTCAGACGCTCCTTTAACAAAATATGTCAATAGTACATACTACAGAATTGAAACCAATTTTTCTTATACAGGTTTACATGAGTTATTCATAGATAAATTGTTAATTAAAAAGCTTTTTTTTAATAATTTTTAGTTGTTGTTATAATGTTAGTTATCTGCAAAAACTAACAATTTCTTACATTATTTTTAATATTTTTTGAGTTAAAAGTGAAAAGTTTTACGACATATGCAAATACATTTTTTAACATGGATATAAGTATTATAATTTATTACAACATTATAAGTACAGAAGTACTCTATATTATTTTATTACTATTAAAATTAATATGATTTTGACTACAGTAAACATCTCCCACAGAATCATTAAATACAAAAACCTTTCATCACAATTGAGTGTAATTTATAAAGTAACATGCAACGATTACATTTTTAATGATGTTATTATCAATTTCACCACTGACGATTTATATGGATGATCAACAACATGCAATTCATGCTCCACTCGGTGGCCTAGTTGATACACTGGGCTTTCAGTTTTATGGTTGATTCCCGGCCAGGGCTTGGCATTTTCAAATGCTATAAATCATCCCATCATCTGCATTAGCCCAAGTGTGCACAATAGTCGGACGTTAAACAAAAAAAAAATCATGCTCCACTCTGAAAAGTACAGTGAGTTTTATGGTTGTGTTGTCGAAACTTTGCAACAATTCACAATTTTCAGATAACCAAACTCCATTTTTTAAAAAATACTAACATGTGATATAAAACGGTACTCAAACAAAACAACTACATATGGCCTAAGCTCAATCAAAATACAGTTGGCATTATTTAACATAATAGTTTAATCAATTGAAAAACATGGAAATGACATATTAGGCTTTTGAGCAAATAAATGTACTATAATTGCACACTTTAGATTCTGGTAACAATTTTCGATAAACTGGTGTAAAGCCAAGAATTATCTACATGTAAACAAGGTTCAATGATGACACACGTAGACCAGTTGCCACACTTTGCCTAAATACATTTTGATTCATTGAACATCTAGTTAATCATAAAATCTGGTGCTCAACTAAATGTAAAAACTCCGCTTACTATTTGTTTTAAAAATTATATTTAATGTTTTTTTTTTTGGTGTTTGACGTTATTAAAATTATATTTAATGAAAATGCCAAGTTAATCGATTTCGGGTGAAAGCCCAGTATGCTATCAATACTGAGATGGCTAATATATTTAATGGTTATTTTCAAATTAATAAAGCTTTTATTTTCTAAATTATAAATAATAATATTTGGATAATAACTTTCTTTACGACAAATTTTAAAACTCAAGATGACTAAATTAGAATGAACAAAAATAGTGCATAATGAGAGCAGAGGAATGCAATAGTTGGCATCTTTGAAATTATGCTCCCAAAAGAGAAAGATGATAAAGATTCGAGTCGGGGACACGCTTGCCTAGTGCTTCTGAAAATAAAGTTGTTAAAAAAATAATAATAACTTCATAAAAAGGAAAAGTAATCACAAAGAAGACATTGATTGAAAAGACAATTATGTTAAATGAATCTAGATAATAATATATAAACAGATATATAAATAACTCAGTTTGGTGAGATCGTCCAATAATTTTATTAAGACCTTTCCATAATCTTTTTGAGCATCATTTCAAAATTTTAACTGCAAATTTCTGATTAAATGAATAACAATCAATTTTTCTACAACAATATTAATTTCCTCAATAATTCAATAAAATAAATATTTTCTCATAACATCCAAATATTACCTAATTTCCAGTTTAGTCTCTTTCAGAGCAATTTATCAACTATTTTTAATTTTCATTACATGTTTGTTGTGATTACTCAAAAACTTGGTTTTTTGTATGCACAATCATACTGAGCATGATCACTTCCCCCCAAACATTACTTAAACCATCAGGTCATGCATCAGCATGACAAATGTAACATCTTTACATTACGTTGTACATGGTCTATTTACGAGGTGTGTTCAGAAAGTAACTAGAATTTTTAAATTTCGCGGGCTTGGAGAGTCCGATTGTCAAACATTTTTTTTTATTATGTTGGTATACATGCCTTTGAAGTATGATAAAACTTTCAGCTGTTTTCATTGTTGACTTTTTCTATGACAGCCACTAAGGTTAGACATGTTTTTATGAGCTCGGCGATTTTAGTTTGTTAAAAGAAATGGAACAAAGAATTTGTATCAAATTTTGCGTAAAAAATGCAATGAAGTGTGTGAAATGTTAACAAAGGTCTATGGTGAGTCTACTATGGGTAAAGCAAGAGTTTACGAGTGGTATAAGCGTTTCCAAGAAGGCCGTGAAGACATTGAAGATAACGAACGCCCTGGACACCCCAGCACATCAACAACTAATGAAAACGTGAAAAAAGTGAAAAAAATGGTTATAAACAATCGCCGAATCACAATTAGATAGGTGGCTCATGATGTTGGCATATCGATTGGATCATGTCATTACATTGTTTCCAATGTTTTGTGTATTAAACGCATGGCAGCAAAATTCGTTCCAAAATTGTTGAATTTTGAAAAAAAACAGTGGCGAATGGAAGTTGCTTAGGAGTCACTAAATGAAGTCAGCGATGATGCAGAATTACTGAAACGTATTATAACAGGTGACGAAACATGGGTTTATGCATATGACGTTGAAACTAAGGCTCAATCATCCCAGTAGAGGCATTCTGGCTCGCCAAGACTGAAAAAGGCTCAACAAGTGCAGTCGAACGTGAAGGTTATGCTCACTGTGTTCTTCGATATTAATGGCATAGTGTATCACAAATTCCTGCCTCCAGGTGAAACGGTCAATAAGGAGTACTACCTACAAGTTGAGTACTACCGTTTGCGTGAAGCAATCCGAAAAAAATGCCCGGATCTGTGGAAAAACAATTCATGGCTTTTGCACCATGATAATGCACCAGTTCACACTTCATTGCTTGTTCGTGAATTTTTTACCAAAAACAGTACTGTAACGATGCCCCAGCCTCTATATTCGCCAGACATGGCTCCGTGTGACTTTTTCATATTTCCAAAAATAAAAAGAACCTTAAAGGTCCGACGCTTTACAGTCGTAGATGACATTAAAAGTGCATCGCTGAAAGAACTAAAGGCTATATCAAAGGTCGAGTTTGAGAAGTGTTTCGAGGATTGGAAGAAGCGCTGGCACAAGTGCATAATCTCTAATGGGGACTATTTTGAAGGCGACAACATCAATGTAGAAGAATAAATAAATATTTTGTTCAAAAAATTAAAATTCTCGTTACTTTCTGAAGACACCTCGTACATTCAATTTTAATTTGCTTTGCAATATGTGTAATAAATATAGACTAGTCAGTAACCACAGATTCAGTTATAAATGAAATAGAAATTATCTAAGATAAGTAGTAAAGGGATAAAACATCTTTTTTTATTTTGTTAAGAGTTATACAGAAAATCAATAACAACATTATTGAAAACCAATATTTAGACTTATCAAATCGAAGCAAACACAGTGTTATCATCACACACTCCACACTACAGGTGAGGTCTATTCAGAAGGCATACGGAGGGACGCAAACAGCAGCAGTTTCACTGCCCCTCGAGATTACAAGGGAGGCTCTAAGCATGAGGCGTGTTCGAATAGGATGGGTCAGTTGTCATGTTTGAGAGAAACTAATTCTCCGTCAATGTTTTAAGTGCTGGTCACTTGGACACAATGCCAGTAAGTGTTCCGAGCCTGACCGTTCGGCTAAGTGCTTCAATTGTGGGAGAGAGGGACATAAGGCTAAAGGTTGTCCAAACCCACCACACTGCGAACTGTGTCACGGGCGTGGGAAAAGTGATCATGCGGCCAACAGCTACAGGTGCCCATTGTATCAGAAGGCCCTTCAGTTAATTGGAAAATGAAAGTGCTCCAACTGAATCTTAACCACTGTCAGTCTGCACAAGATCTTCTCTGCCAGACGGTTGCCGAGAGGAAGATAGACATAGCAGTATTATGTGAACAGTACTTGAACCCAATGCATCTGCCGTCATGGACATCGGACAGTACTAACAGGGCGGCCATTTGGGTGTGTGGAGGCTTGCATATCCAGTCTGGTGGCTTCGCTGATTTCTTCTGTTGGGTCAAAGTCCAGGGAGTGTACATATTTAGTGTGTATGCACCTCCAAGCCTTGATATAGGGGAGTTTGAAGTGCTTCTTACGAGACTGTCGTCTGTGGCAGCTGGGCTTCGTCCTGTCATTATAAGTGGAGATTTTAATGCATGGTTAACTGTTTGGGGCAGCAGGGACACCGACAGACGTGGCGAGCTCCTCCTGGATACCATCACAGCATTGAACCTAGTGGTTCAATGCATCTACCGGTTCTGCATTGAACCAGTTCTGCACCTACATTTGAAAGAGCAAGCTTCACTTCATGGATCAATGTGACCTTTGCCAGCGAGGACCTGATTGCTGGCATACACAAGTGGACAGTAAGCAGACATTTTACCAATAGTGACCACAACGCTATTTTTTACGAAATTGTTGGCACAGGGAACTCTTGGACCTCCCAACCAAAACCGTGATGTAAATGGAATCCTAGGTCTCTCGACCCGGAAGCGCTTGCCATAATGCTTGAGAGTGGTCTACTTTTAGAGGGAACTCCGGAACAAATGGCTAACTCTTTGATGGAAAGAGTGGAAGGTGCGTGTGATGCTTCAATGACAAGAACCTCCAGAAGACATCATAAACCTGTTTTTTGGTGGACAGAGGGTATTTCAAGCCTTCAATCTCAGTGCCATCAAGCCAGAAGGAAATTCCAGAGAGCACGTCGGAGGAATCGTGATCTTGAGGTGGCAGAACAAAATTACCGTGCGGCTAAATTAGCGCTCCGTAAGGCTATAAAACGGAGCAAGTGCCGATGTTGGGCAGACTTCATGAAGTGGTAAACAGGAACCCATGGGTAAGGTCATATAAGGTAGTAATGGGACGGTTGGTGGAACTGCAACAACAGCAACCAACGTGCCCTTTCTTCCTACGCAGAGTGGTGTCAACACTCTTTCCACACTTAGATGAGCCCATAAGACCAGAGATTGTAGTGCCGGCAGGGGAAGTGATTCCACCCATCACGATACATGAGCTGCATCAGGTGTGCAGGAGGATCAGGGATGCCAAAGCACCTGGCCCAGATGGCATACCAAATGCAGCTCTTAAAGTTGCTCTTGAAACCATTCCTGATGCTTTTATTAAAGTACTGGATGGCTGCTTACGGGACGGAACTTTTCCCACCAGATGAAAGGAGCAGAGGTTGGTTCTGATACCAAAGATGAAAAAGCCTCCTGAAGCACCATCATCATATCGACTGATATGTCTACTTGAAACAGCGGGGAAGATTCTGGATAGGATTGTCTATGGACGACTTGAACCATTCGCTGAAGGCACATATGGGCTTTCGGAAGATCAATACAGATTTCGGAGGGGCAGATCTACCATTGATGGTATTAACGGTGTCATTACTAAAGTGAGGGAAGCTACTGAAGGCAAAAGGTGGAGAAGAGGTGCTAAAAAATATTGCACCATTGTCACACTGGACGTTAAAAATGCATTCAACTCAGCGCGAGGGAGTAATGTATTGCATATCCTAAATAGCATGGAGTTCCAGTGTATCCCCAGAAGGTGGTAGGGAGTTACTTTGAAAATAGAACTCTCATCTATGACACTGAAGAAAAAGAAAAGAGGTACAGAGTAACAGCAGGAGTACCACAAGGCTCTGTGCTTGGACCCCTCCTTTGGAATATCATGTATGATAGGGTCTTACGGGTCCCATTAGGCGTAAAGTCTTTGGATTCGCCAATGACCTCTAATTTCAAGTTTAGTCTCTTTCAGAGCAATTTATCAACTATTTTTAATTTTCATTACATGTTTGTTGTGAATACTCAAAAACTAGGTTTTTTGTATGCACAATCATACTGATCACCTCACCCAAAACATTAGTTAAACCTGATGCAGCACCTATTATTTTCATTATGTTGTATATGCTCTATTTACATTCAATTTTAATTTGTTTTGCAAAGGGATAAAATATCTTTTTTTATTTTGTTAAGAGTTATACAGAAAATCAATATCAACATTATTGAAAACCAATATTTAGATTTATTAAATCGAAGCAAACACTGTATATCTTAGGAGGTAAGTTAATATATGACCGATTAGCCGCTAGGCCTAGGACCTGCATAATAATATTGAGATACTTGTGGTTTCTTCTTAATGTTCCAGGGATTGTACTGCAATTAGTACAGAGCTACGTGTGGAAACTAGAAGCAGAAGGGTTGTCATGACCTCTGCTTACTTCCCACACGAGGAAATGGATAGCTTTCCGCCCATCAGCTTTAGGAGGGTGGTGGAGCACTGTGGTGATGGAGCAGTTGAGCTTTTACTTTCCTTTATAGTAGCAGTAGCAAATAATCTTTATATTCTTAATAAAGGTAATATACCTACCTTCGTAACGAAAGCTAGAAGTGAGGTTTTAGATCTTACCCTGGGGACCAAGGGCATGCACACTGCATTGGGAATGTGGCATGTGTCTAAAGAGCCGTCTATGTCGGATCATAGGCATATCGTCATTGATCTCGGGGTGATAAACAGATCAGTAAACACTTATCGAAATCCTAGGAATACTAGATGGGGGCCTATGAAGAAAAGCTTAGGGCTGACCTTACGGATCTTAGGAGGCCGATAAGTAATTCGCATGGATTACAGAGCCTATGTATGCAGCTGGAAGACTGGCGAAGATAGTTGTGGATTCCTTTCATGAGAATTGTGCCCTTACGAAGAAGGTTGCTGGGATTAATGTTAAATGGTGGACCCAGGCACTTTCTGAGCAAAGGGGACAGGTTAGAAGGCTGTTCAATGCAGCCAAGCGCTACAGTAAATGGGAGGCCTGTAGGAAGTTCTGTGGGGAGGTCAGTCATACTTCTCAGGGGGCACAACTTCACAAGGTCCTAGCCATGGACCCTTTGAACCCTATGGGGACCCTAGTTGGTCCTAATGGGGAGTATACAACAATTGAGAAGGACACCTTGGAAGTCCTACTCAGGGAACACTTTCCTGACTCTGTGGTCAGAGATGTAGGAAGGGAGCGAGTGTCTGATGTTCCCTATAGGAGGCCTAGTAGGTGAGATAGGAAAATCGCAAACAAAGTTGTGGACTTGGATAAGGTAAGATGGACCATTAATATCTTTCATCCATTCAAGTCACCTGGTCCTGATGGAATTTTTCCGTCACTTTTGCAGCATGGAGGAGAGCCTATTGTTATTCTGTGCAGATTGTACCGGGCCAGCATAGCCACTAGGTATGTACCTCTGGGGTGGAAAGCGGCTTTATTCCTAAGCCGTCTTAGGAATATTCCTAAGCATCTTATGCTGACCCCAAGGCTTTTAGACCAATCAGTTTGACTTCGTTCTTTCTGAAGACATTAGAGAAATGGGTAGATAGATATGTCAGAGGGGTCATGATTCCTCTACATGTCAGTCAATATGCCTACCAATCAGGAAAAGGTTGTGAGAGTGCACTTCATAATTTGGTTTACAGATTGGAAGGGTTTCACAGATTGAGACCAAAGAATACGCCCTCGGTGTCTTTCTAGATATTGAGGGAGCTTTTGACAACGCTTCACATGCTTCATGCCCTGTCGACATGTGGGGTGGATAATACCGTGTGGCTGGGTGGGGGACAAGTTGCATGGGAGGTCAGTTGTAGCTAAAGCTCTAGGAGAAGAGGTGGAGATGGAGGTTGTCAGGGGCTGTCCGCAGGTGGTGTTTTGTCCCCTCTCTTATGGAACCTGATGGTGGACTCACTTCTGAGTCTTCTCTCATCAGAGGGATGCTATACCCAAGGATATGCTGACGATTTAGTGGTGCTAATCCGAGGGAGGCATGGTAACACAGTGGTAGATCTCATGAAGAGAGCCTTATCACTGGTGGAAACCTGGTGTAGTCAGGAGAACCTAGGGGTTAACCCCAGGAAAACTACTCTGGTTCTTTTTACCAGAAAGAGGATTACCCCGCATTTAGGAGGACTTAAGCTCTTTGGGGAGACAATTCCAGTTGCAAATGAGATGAAGTATCTAGGCTTGGTGTTGGACACTAAGTTAACCTGGAATGTTCATCTGGGGCGCATCATGGGGAAAGCCAATAAGTCTTTAATGGCAGTTAGAAGAATGGTTGGCAAAGCATGGGGACTGAGACCAGGAATGATGAAGTTTATCTATACTAGGATCATTAGACCTATGGTGTGCTATGGTGCTGTGGTGTGATGGACTAAGGTCGAGCAGAGGGGTGCCAGAGAGTCTCTGACTAAGTTGCAGAGGTTGGCCTGCCTGTGTATCACTGGCTGTATGGACACTGCACCAATGGCAGCCATGGAGATCATTCTTGGATTTCCCCCTATTGACCTTTTTGTCATGGGGGAGGCACGTAAAGCAGATTATAGACTGCAGGGTGGTGGTGGCTGGCTGCCCTCTATCTATGGGCATGCTAGAATCACAGATAAGATCTTTGACCCAATCTTGATGATGGGGACTGATCAGATGGTTAAATGGCATATAGTATCTAGACCCTTTGACGTCAACTTGGCCTTTGAGGGAGAGATCGTGTGTTGGAAAAACCTGGAGACATAGTATGGTATACAGATGGCTCCAAGACAAAGTCAGGCACTGGTGCTGGGGTGTACGGTGTCAGACCAGGGATAAAGAAAGTACTTACCCTGGGACAGCATACAACAGTATTTCAGGCTGAAGTGATGGCCATTAATGACTGTGTTCGGGAGAATTTGGATCGGGGCTTCAAAAAGGCATGTATTCATATTCATACCGATAGTCAGGTGGCAATAAAAGCACTTGCGGGTCCTATAATACAGTCCAAGCTGGTCTGGGAGTGTAGGAAGAACCTTGACATTCTGTCCCGAGATAACCAGGTAACTCTTCACTGGGTTCCGGGGCATTGGGGAGTTGAGGGTAATGAGGAGGCAGACCGACTGGCTGGACTTGGATCTGCATCTGAGTTTATCGGACCTGAGCCGGCTTTAGGGATTTCTCTATCGTTGGCCAGGTCCGCTATTAATAGGTGGATAACATGTCAACACCAGGTAAGATGGGACAACCTTCATGGGCATTCCACATAGTAAACGTCTCTTAAGCAAATTTCCTTCTGGAGGAATCAAAGGGGCAGCAGATGTCTTGGGCAGAGCAAAACTCAGGAGGATCATGGGACTCATAACAGGGCACTGTGGTCTGAGGGTGCACATGAACAGGACAGATGTGTACCACGGAGAAACCGTGTGTAGATTGTGCAGAAAGAAGGAGGAAACTGCAGGTCACATAATTTATTGTGAGGCTCTTGCTAGTAGGAGGCTAGGGGTTTTTGGTTCCCAAGACCCTAGGGATCTTTAGCAGAGTGAGCTAGTCAGTGGGTTGTTGGAACTTATTAGGGGCACCAATCTGCTGAACTAGGTATTTTAAGAGGAAAGTTGCACAATAGGTCAGTTGATCGCAGTGCCTGGGGTTGAACAAAATCCCTTCCTCTAGAATATAAACTATATCTAGTTGAAACAAAAAATTTTAAAACACATTTATGTATGCATGCATGAGCATGCACGCACTCATGCACACATGCACGCACACACACACACACACACACACACACACACACACAAATCAACTATTCTATATTGCTTGGCTAATTCTAAAATGTAAAGTGACCCATGCTGATGAAGTTACCAGCTTCTTAATTCAATATAGAAGGTTCTACTTATCCAGAAAGATGAAAATTACAAAATCTACAGAAACTAAGTAACTGTCTTTTTGAATTGAAATAGAAAATGCAAAAATAGAAAATATTACCTTTACTTCTGTTAAAATAATGTTGATATTATCCAAACTTATTTCTGTAGCCAATCTCTGATACACTGATTCTTTCATTATCTGCAATTAAAAATCAACATGAAATTAGTTTTAAGAAATTATGCTTTTTGAACAATTTAAAAATACATCTACTCTAAAATCTTCTTTTTAAATAATTCTTGTAGATCCACATAAAATAATTCATTAATTTTCATAAATATTAAAAATAAATTCTTTAGTCATGGGCTGAGCATGAAAACCATGATCTAGGCCCTAACATGAAGCCATCTGTCATGAAGTCTACTAAAACATCATTTGGCTTTTGGAGCATTATAGTTCAAAAATTCTATAATTGGATTGTATCTTTTCTCATATCCATTCTTCCTTGTTTGATATTCATCAATTATTGTATTTTAACTATCCATAAAAAATTAAAATACATAACACAAATAAAAAAAATTAGTTAAAAATAAATAAATAAAATGGTAACAACATTTTTTTAACTCTTTCCTTATTTTTGCTTGAAAGTAGGTTATTTGTTTTTTTCTGTGTAAAATTGTAAAAAAAAATTGAAAAAGTCTACTTCATATTTAAGACTTTTGGTGTGCCACTAACATAAAAAATATACTTTTTCTTGATAATATACGTTTTTCTGAATAAAATATTTTTGAAGCTTTCTAAAACTAATGTAGTCATTTTTAAGATCAAATTTGCCAATCTTAACAATGTTATCAGTAAATATTTTTTGGTTATTAAATATTCCTTTATTTCACAAAAAAGGATAAGTTCTATATTATTAAAGTACGCATATTAAAACACATTCATTAAATACACTTCACTCATCTAACATAATTTATTTTAAATATAATCATTATATTAACCTCCTTATGAATGAAATGTGTATTCAAAATATAAATATAAAAAGCTGTCAAGAATTACTGAACTTACAGCTAACATTAAACATGGTAGTCTCACAGTTCCTTACTGCAGTACATTAATCAGTAGGCTTATTTGTATATTATTAAACAATCAAAACCTAACGTATTGTTTAAAAAAAAAACTTTGGTTATCCAAACTTAATACAGTTAGTTTCTGGAATAAAGATTTCAAATTAAAAATGGACCCAGTTAACATAATAAATTTAACTATGACTATTGAGTATATTAAGCTTCTATTGCTTGCACTGTTTTATCATGTATTTTATGAAAAACTGCTGCTAGAAATATAATCACATTGTTTTTAAAGTGTAATAACAATGGTTATATGAGTATAAAAATATAGTTTTTATAATATTAGTGCAGCTGAGTTTTGTTGTACATATCTAACAGGGGCACAGAATTACCAACTTTTAAAAAAAAATAGCTTATCTATCATTTTTTAAGAGAGTATCATATTTTTCCAACATGTTAATGAGAATAACAAATACTTTAAGAAATATTAACAGCAGTAGGCCTATATTATTGTAGGTAGGACCTAACACAGATCTAAATTAATTCAAAAAACAACATTCTCTAAACTTTGTCTAAAAAGCCTACAATATTTCAGTTTTATGATTTGGATTACATATTGGTGATAGGTATGAACAATAATCACAGAGAAAACAACAATGAACAATCCGTTATATTTTAACAATAAATATATTCCTAGACTATAGGCCCTAATATTAGCTTATAATAATAATTGTATGGCCTGAAGATGAAACTATAGTTTTGAAACCGCGGTAGCCTTTATGAGGTGAGTTGATAGACCACTGACGGGAAGAATAGGTCATAATCCTAATCACAAGTATCTTTCATAGGAAAAAATTCCCAGTATTAATGGTAATACTTAACTAGATGGTAAATAAATATGCAAGTAGGTTGTCCTGTTAAAATAGTGATTTTGAATATTTGTTTGTTTTATTTTATACCTTATTATCTAATGAACATATATTCACCTATATAAAATAATTTATTTAAAGATTACTTACGATTTTACAGCATTTTTTACGGAACTATATTGTGGTATCATTGTTTACATTGCATTGCAGTCATTCACATTATTAACTACATGCACTTACTGCTCATGTGCATTACACATTCTGATAGCTATTACTAAATGTTAAGGTCAATTCCTTTTTTTTTTTTTTTTTTTTAACGTTTGACTATTGTGCACACTTGGGCTAATGCAGACGATGGGATGATTTATAGCGTATGAAAATGCCAAGCCCTAACCGGGAATTGAACCCGGGTACTCAGGGTGAAAGCCTAGTACGCTATCCACTAGGCCACGTTGTTCTCATAATGCAAAAATTGTTAAAGTGGCATCCGTTATTTGTGAACTTCACGATTTGCTACTTTTTCCTTAAGTTCACCACCTAACAACTATGGCAATTACATTATAAAGTATTTTTTAAAAAAAGGTTTTTCTTATCATTTTAGCAATCAGGAACACGCTAACAACAGGATAACCACTAATTCAATGAAATAGCTTATTCACCCAACACCGTGTCACTTAGGTTATTGAGTATTATTATTTTTTAAATAAAAGGTATTTTTCATACAACTGTGTTAGTTACGTTCACCATCCAACAGGTTATTGAGTATTTTTTTTTAGTAAAAGGTTTTTTATCATTTTAAAGATCAAAAACACATTACCTACTTTCGTACAGTAGCAATTTTAAGGTTAGTGGGTCACTTTTTTTTATTTTTCGTATTTTAAATCGAGGACAACCTACACTGCATATTTACCAACTAGACTAGTACCAAAATAATTTATTTAACAAATAACAAATGTTTTTTGTTTACAAAAAAATAATTAATGGTTTACAGGTAGATACATTACTAGTGAGTTTTATGTCTTGTTATTATAAGTTTGAAATTATAATTTTATACAGTACTAATACAGTAACAAGATATTTTAATACAGTAACAAGATATTTTAACAAACTTTGTTTCCTTGCTGGATATAAACTTGTACTTTCTTGTTTCAAATTTCTAGACTCTTACCACAACAAATTAAAAACAGAATAATTTCAATTGGCTAATTTATAATACTATCACATTTTTAATTTTAGCCCATTTTAAGAAAAGCCTTTTTTCTGAAACTGTTCAATCTTGTTCCTGTGGAATAAACGTAGCTGTAACTAGAAACAAACGCTTAGCCTATAAAAAGTTTCAAATTAAAAATATTTAACTCCAAAGACATTACTATCTACTTAACTTACATTACAATAAAACTGAATCCCTGCTTTATTGATTTCTCCTTTATTCAGGGTTAAAATCACTTTTTCATGCCAAAATAATTACAACTATGAAAAAAATTTAGTTTAAATTCAGTTATTCAGATTGGTTTAAATTTTCAAATTGCTAATCAGGTTATAAAAGATTACATACTTGGAATGGGAGTGAACCTAATGCCGAAAATCATCGTTGAACGAGAAAGCTGACTGTACGAAAATGGCGGATTTCTGCCATGTTTGATTTTTGTACAAAATACACAGTTTGTCAACCTGGAAATGTTTAAGGGCTGACAACTCTCACGGTAAATTTAGAAAATCCCTCCAATTAATTTCGATTGGCAAAAATGCCGGGAAAAATGTCTGCCTTTCGGTTAGAGAACTTGTCAACCAGAATCATTGCTTTGATTGGAGGGAAATATGTATTTCTCATCACACGAGAGTTTTACATACCTTCTCTATGAGGAATTTTTTGGAAAAATATAGTTTGCTAAAATGCATCACAATGGCTTTGCTAAAGCTAAAAGGCTTTGCAATTTTGGAAGAGATTGGTAAAAGCTTGGAGGAAAAATGGGCTATTCGAAGTACATACATACATACAAACACACACATATATACATATATATATATATATATATATATATATATATATATATATATATATATAAGTTTTTTTAAATAATATAGTACACCTGTACGTCTTTTATAAATAATATTATATACTGTATTGAATAACGTTGTCTTTAAACTTCTATGGCAAGAAGAGTTTACATAAGCAATTTGAATTAGGCATACACTTAACAGTTCAGAGAATGGGACACAGATTAACTTACGAAAATATTTTTGAAATTTTGAAATTGATTACTGTACTGTTAAAAACAAAACCTAACCTATGTACATACTGTAAATAAATAGTAAAAAAAAACTCTAACTACTTTAGTTAGATAAATTTGTTTGTTTTACCTACAACTTTACCTTCTGTAAATGTTTATTATCGTTAAGTAGTCTTCGGTAAGTATTTCTTTTATAAACTACTAAAAAGGTATGAATTGAAAAAAAATCAAACTGAATTAAAGATGTATGTTTTTATTTGGTTATAAGAACATGATAAATATTAGCTTAGCTTAATTTGTTTTAGAACTAATATAAAAGCAGTCTGTGTTATGGCCTACGTAGAAGGAAAGAGCTGGTTAGTAACTGCATACCTACCTGAGTTTTCCACTAACAATATGATGTTCACTTTAGACCAGGAATATATAGGTGGAGAGAGGGAGCAAGTAACAATTCCTATCATTCAAACTTAACATTAACTTGAGATGTAACATTGTGCCACTCAGCAGTCATCGATGCTGACTTGGGTACTAGTGGAGAATCACAGTGTGACCACCGTTATCCGACAATTTTTTTTGGTAAAACTGAGTGTTATTAATAATAAAAAGAATACAATTTTTATTAAAAGAAAACTTGAGAACTAACTCAACTCGGCTGTGGGATGTTTGATGAAATGTGTGTTATTAATAATGAAAAGGGTAAATATGCAGTATAGGTTGTTTTCAATTTTTCTGTAAGTTTTTCACTAGACCACTTTATTACATACCCAAAAGCAATAATTCAAAATATAAAAGCAATGGAAAATATGATAAAAATCAAAACAATTAGGATTTTGACAACTTCAACAGAGAGAATTGACATTTTGTTATTACAGCCTGAAGATGAAACATTAAGGTTTCAAAACTTTGCCTTTACAAGGTGAGTAAAAAAAACCAATAGATGGAAGAAAATAAGTTATAATTCTAATTATTTATTAATGTGGCCCAGTGGCTATGTTTCAATAATGAAAAATCAAAAGTGACCCTCAACCTCGATTGCTATCACGTGAAAGTAGGTAATATGTTTTTGATCGCTAAACCGATAAAAAACTTTATTATTTTTTTAAAATACTCATTGACCTAACTAACATGATGTTGGGTGGTGAACCTAAAGACACAGAGGCAAATCATATAGTTCACAAATAACATAGGCCATTTTAACAAAGCAATAAATCTTAACATTTAGTAATGACTCAGAATATGTTATGTGCATGAGCTGTAAGTACATATAGTTAATAATAACACACAAGACCAATAAACCTGTGTATGATAGAAACTAATGTCCATCCGGACCAGCAAAAACCATAAGGTCCAGTGGCTTTGTTCTTCGTAGCCTTCTAACCACACCAGCCTCAGCCAACAATCCGCTGTATCTCCGGATGCTCGTGTTGAGAAATGCGTTGTCCGTGCTTCTTTGCATACTTTTTATTTCCTCACTGACCATATCTATTTTCAAATCCCTATGGAGGTTGTCGTTATTTATGTACCATGGTGCATCTACGATGCATCGCAGCACCTTATTTTGAAAGGTTTGTATCTTTTTACATTTGTCTTCTTTGTACAGCCCCAGAGCTGTATTCCGTAGGTCCACACGGGTTTCAAGACTTGCCTATATATCAGCAGCTTGTTATGGATTGATAATTGGGATTTTCTTCCCAAAAGCCAATACATACTTCTGAATTTTAATTTTAACTCCTCTGTTTTTCTTTTAACGTGTTCCTTCCACTTCAGTTTTGCATCCAGTGTCATACCTAAGTACTTTGCTGTATTAGCATAAGGAACTTGTAATGAATTGATTGTAATTGGTATATGATGATCAATCTTCAAATTTGAAAAGTTAACATTAACTGACTTTGTCTCATTGAGGCCAATGCGCCACTTCTTTGTCCATCTGCTAATAGCATCTGAGGCCCTCTGAAGTTTGCCTGCAGCTTCCTCAATTTTCTTCCCGGTGGCTAGTATTGCAGTATCGTTTGCAAATGTGGCAATTGTTACATCTTCGACATTAGGAGATCTCTAATGTACAGCAAATATAATATCGGGTCCCAACATGCTACCTTGCGGGACACCAGCTGATATCTTTTTCACTTTTGAATATTCTCCTTCATTTTTAACCCTAAAATGCCTATTAGTCATATAAGACTGTAGTATTTTGAAATATTGTTTGGAAAATATATCTCCAGTTTCCACATCAGACCACTATGCCATACCTTGTCAAAGGCCTGTGCTACATCAAGGAAGATACTTGCACATATTTCTTTCTTCTAGAATTTAGTATGTTTAATGAAATGTAAACAGTAATGAACTATATTTTTTCCACAACAAACAGATTTGTTCCATAACAAACAGCCTAAAATTGTAAGTAATCTTTAAAAAAATTCTGTGGGTGAATATGTGTTAATTAGATAATGAGGTATAAAATTAAAAAATATATATTCAAAAATCGCTATTTAAAAAACACAACCTACACTGCATAAATACCATGAAAAGAATTTTTTTTTTTTAAATCTTGATATCCTGACTTGTCTGTTGGGTGTTTAACTCAGTTGTTACAGATATAACTTGTATTCCTTTAAAAATAATAACCTTTTCAACAAGTGTCATGGTGTATAGTAAAAATGGACTTTTACTGATTAAAAATGGAATCAGAATATAGTTCCATAATTAATAAATGGCTAAAAATCATAATTTATCATAATAAATTTAATCTTCCATGAGTTAATTTCTCTTTCAATGAAATGATATAGCACATAATAAAAACAAAAAATCATTAAAGTCATGACTTTTGCAAAAGTCCTGAAAAGTCGGAAGTGCCCTTTTTTTAAATATATTTTATTTTGAATATGGTTGATGTTAGTAATAAACGTAAATAGTGATGTTTTTAGACAACTAGGCTATTGTACAGTGACAGCAGGCAAAATCTATAAGTGCACAGATTTGTGCTGATATCAATAATTAATAAAACTGCTGATTATACTGATTAACAAAACTAAAAATTTTTATTTGATAATTATTTGCAATATGGTAATGACTTTTTTAAATTAAAAGTTTTTTCTTTCTTATTAGAAAATGAAAAAGTTTTGTCAAGAAATGCAAAAAATCATGTATATTTATGAAACCTAACTTGACAAAACAAGTGTAAGTTGTAACATCACAACCCCTTTAATACTAAAACACAACAGTATTTTCATTATCTGTTTTTATATGTTTTACATTATGTTAGTTGTTAATTTGCATTAAAAATGTCATTACTGACAAAAAGATATAAATTATAACTTTTATGGGGCTTTATTATTTTAACCTTCATTAATAGGCCACCTATTTCTTGGAACTCATAAAATTGGTAAATAATAAGCTATTGTGATCTTACTTGTCTTGTCCACCAAGTTCATCAAAAGGTATGTGTAACATTCACAATCATTATTTATATTCTGTAAATTGAAGAAACTTTTGTTCCACACCCAACATTGTACAGACTAGAAAAAAACAACAATTACCTATTTTAGCAAACCGCTCATTGTGCACATCAATGTCACACACTGCTCACTAATACATATTAAAAAGCATTTGAACTGTCTTTCATATTTGAATTCCAAAGTCAGTTCAGTGTACTACTCTCTTTTTAGGTAAGGATTTTTTGAAGTATTGGAATTCATTTATGACTATAAACTTACTTATTTACATAGGTATAAGCAAGTCTCTTAACTAAACTAATGTAAGTTAAATACTTTTTTTTCTAGAACCCAAACCCATGGCAGATACATCACTTTTAGATAAAATAAAAGAAGAAGTTGTAGATATAAAACATGAAGAAGTTAGTTATTATTTAATAAAAGAAGAAAACTGTCAGTTTGAGGAAGAAAAAGAAAATGGAATAATTCATGAATTAAAGGCAGAAGAAGGGGAACAAGAAATAAGAAACATAAGAGAGGATATTGATGAAGACAAGATAATTGAATTTGCCTATGTCAAAACTGAAATGGAATTAGATTATGATAGGTAATTATGCAGGAACTTCAAATTTCTAAAGTAAAAATTGAATATAACAAGTTGGTTAATAACTAAATATTTGCACACATAAGCACTTGGTAGCAAAAATTTATTCACAACCAAAAATATTTCAAAATAAATTTTATGACAAAAAAACAATCACTTTCTTAAAATCGAAAACCATTTGGAAAATAAGTTGGTCATAAAGCAAAAAAATCCCAGTGTGTGTGTGTGTTAGACAGAAAAAATAGTCATTAGCAAGATTGGTATCATACTGAGGAGGGGACAACTAAGAGACCACAAAAGGAGTTGGAGGACCTGTGCTGAAGGAACAACCAATAGACTATGACAGGGGATTTAGGGAAGAGTGTAGTGAAACGTATTAACAAAGAGTGGTTACCTGGTTTAGAAGGTAGGGAAAGGCAAGCAGGAACACTGACAAGTGTTCAAGTAAAACTCTGTGATTCTCATTTTAATGGTAACATGACTTTAATTTATCCTTCATAAATTAACTAACAAAGGGATGGTTAGTTCTATTCTCTCCAGTTTGACTGGGGGGGGACTATGTGTATTTATTTATTCAGTTATAATGTAAATAATACAAGTTTAGGAATTTGTAAGTAGGATAAGTTAAACAAACAAAAATAATACATAATAAAATAAATGTTCACAAAACACCTCTTTCCAATGATTATGAATGGAAATTTCAACTTCCTGACCCAAATACTTTCTCTTGCCTCTCAGTGCTCTGTTTTGTCTAGTCACACAGCAAAAATAGTAAACCCTTGGCGCTTGTTTCCTAATTTCTTCAGTCCCACCATACATTCAGTTAACTGTTTGTCATTCATTTATTGTCAGTAATTCTATACTAAGCTTGTACTCTACAGAAAAATACAAACTTTTTGTGGTATGTTAATGTTTTTTTTAACTCTGTCACATATATGAAAATTTTAACCTGTGGCAAACGATAAATTTTATATCCTTTTTAGATTTTACTTATTTAAAGTCAGTATTACTTATTTTTAAAAGTCAGTATTATGATAAGTTCAAGAATACAAAATGTCCAATCTCAAAATGTATATATTAAGGGAAATTTCACTTATTGTTTAGTCCTTGTGTGTGTGTGTGTGTGTGTGTGTGTGTGTGTGTGTGTGTGTGTGTGTGTGTGTGTGTGTGTGTGTGTGTGTGTGTGTGTGTGTGTGTGTGTGTGTGTGTGTGTGTGTGTGTGTGTGTGTGTGTGTGTGTGTGTGTGTGTGTGTGTGTGTGTGTGTGTGTGTGTGTATTGCTGAAACATTTGTCAATTTATAGTATTATTTAGTGAGTAAGTAGATAATGAAATCATGTATAGGCCTATTTTCAAACACAGTGCAAAGTTATATCAACTATATGTGTTTTAAATTTTTTTAAAGTCAGTTAAATTGCCAAGTATGTATTATTTACTAAATACAGGTGTGATTCTCTAGATGTGAAGGTGAAAACTATACACAAGAAGATCCTTTGACCTTATCTTCTGCTGTAAAAACTGTAAGTTTATTTTTCCTTTTTAGTCTACCTAAATGATAGAATTATTGTAAATTTTAATAACAATTTAAAAAAGGTGGGAAATGTTAAAAATATGAACATATTTTCCTAAACGATAATTTTCTGTCTTTTTTGTTATTTGAGATTTCATTGAATTTTATCCAATTTAAACTTCGCTGCATAAAAAAAGTGTTTTTTACTTGGAATTTGGCTTTGTCTATGCACATTTCTGTAGAATAAATAAATTGATTTATTTTTGATAGAATTCGACATAAATGTATGGTATAGATTTTACTTTTAAAAAAAAAAATATATGTTTTGACCAAAAAAAAACTGAACAAAAATTGTTTTTATTTAAGACTGATGAACAATTTTGATTAAATTTATCCTAAATGTGCCTATTACCAGTTAGTAGTCAAAGTATAATGTAACAATATCTCTAAAAAACCTTATTCAGGCAGGAGCTACTGTTAAAAATTCAGAAGATCAGCTCAGTTTACTAAATTATAATCATATATAAAGATTTGTACTAAAATAAATACCGATTTGAAAATAAATTAAAAAATTATGGTTCAGAACTAAATATAAAAAACAAAAGTGAATCCCAAGTGCAGGTTTTTTCCTTGGCCCTGTATATAACCATTTTTTGTAAAAATAGTTGCCATCAGTTTTATTTGTGTGGTTAAGTAATTTCTTTAAGATCTTTTTAAATGAAAGTTTGAACAATATTTTTGCAGTACCAGTATTTATGAAAATGATTTTTATAGTTGAATATCAAATTTAATTAACTAAATAAAAGAAAATATATAACATGTATATAATATTTTTTATATATGATTTGACATTTTTAAAATGATGGATTATCTGTCTTATTTTAAAATTTGGTGTCTATCGATCATAATCCATTAGGTACTATAGTTCTAAAAATGTTGGTTCAGAAGAAATTGGCAATTGTTATAAACTAGGATAAATTTAACGTTTTTGATTTTTATAAACTATAACATGCTTTTACTTAAAGCGTTGCACACTGAAACATGGTTTGACGTGTAGACAATGGGATTAAAATCAAACAAAATCTATAAAACTGATTTTAAAAATTTGGTTTCAGATTGTCATCATTGGCGAATTTTGTTTTTTGCTAAATAAAAATAACTTCTGAACCTGAATTTTTTGGAAGTTTAATGACGATGGCTATTATTTAAGTTTCTAATGGCTATTTCAGCTGACCTGTATTTGAACATCATTTTTATTAAAAAAATATATTGGTCTTAATTGTCTTACATATTTCAATTGTTGATCCTTCTTAATTCGTCATCACAGTAAATCTCATACATTTGTTTAACCATAAATAGAAATGTCATGTAAACTTCAGTAGTAAACAATTTCTCAATTGACCTTTACACATCTGGTTGAGTGCTGTCCAGATGCAAACTGTTTATAGAATCATCACTTTTAATTCGTGTGAACAGGATGCCTACATGATCAGTTTTATTTGTGTTATATACAGATACTGTGCTGAGTAAACAATCAATCTGATTTTAGTCTGGTACAATGCATATATAAGCATGTGCTGTTTATCTATTTATGTCAATCAGTCGAGTATGTGCATGCACACACACACACACACACACACACACACACACACACACACACACACGACTGATTGACAGAAATAGATAAAGAATGCTTATACAAGGGGTGTTCAGAAAGTAACCAGAATTTTTAAATTTTGCGGGCTTGGGAGTCCGACTGTCAAACATTTTTTTTTATTATGTTGGTATACATGCCCTTGAAGTATGATAAAACTTTCAGCTGTTTTCATTCTTGACTTTGTCTATGACTGCCACTAAGGTTAGACATGTTTTTATGAGCTCAGCGATTTTCGTTTTTTATAAGAAATGA